>MDKI01022874.1:0-41558 GCA_005239505.1 Nicotiana paniculata | reverse complement strand
GGAGGGGGAGCTGATAAATTACAGTTAGATGGCCCCCGAGGAGGTGGAGGTGGAGGTGGAGGTGGAGGCGGTGCACTTGGAGAAGTAGAAAATGTAGGGACAGGAGGTGGATGTGCAGGAGCAGGGGTATACAAAAAGCTCTTATTTGGAAGTGGTGGAGGTGGTGGAGGTGGCGGAGGTTCTCTAGCAAAGCTATCAGGGGAAGTTGAAGAAGTATGTTCTCTTGGCGGTGAAGGTCCTCTATTACTACCAATTGAAGGTGGTGGTGGCGGTGGTGGAGGTGGAGGTGATCTATTAGAACTTGCAAGTGCTGTAAGCGGAGGAGGACGCGGGACAGAAGAAGGGCCACCAAATATAGGAGGAGGTGGTGGCGGTGGTGGAGGAGGTAACGAAACCTCTTTGCTAGGAGAACCAAACACAGAGGGTGCCAAAGGGGGAGATGGTGCTGATGATTCAAGGACTTTTGTACTAGAAATCACAGGGACAGGTGACGAAGGTGGTGAAGGTAACGGAGAAGAAGAGGAAGTTCTTGTATTGCAAACTTGAACTACCTTTGAATGTTCAGGAGCAATGGCAACATCAAATTGACTGTTATTTTCAGAAGGAGACTGAACAGGACCAATATCTGACGTTGAAAGCTTCATTTGATCCTCAGAAATCTTCAGATCAGAAGTTCCATCAGAAGCCGAATCTTGTTCATCTAAAAAATTGATGTCTGTTGTATTCGCATAAGTTAGATTACTAGCTTTCTCTGAGTCCAGAAAGTCCAAACTGTCAGCAATACTCGATGCATTATTTTCTTCTTCAGAGTCAAATGGGGACGAATACCCGCTCATTCTACTTTGCAAAATTGATAAATCTTTCATATCATTCAACACCGATAGTTGTTTAAACAGCCATAGCGCAGCATCATCGCCAGTATCAACCCACTCAGCACCACTAAAAAGTTCTTGTACCCTTGAAAAAGCTTCGATGGGAAGCCCACCTTTCTCCTCACCATTTAGAGCTGCAGTAGGAGCTTTTGCAGGAGATATGCTCTCAACATCACCAAATAAAACCTGCGAGCAGAATGCATAAAATTAGAGGAGAAATATGGAGAGCAAAGATGATCCACTTAACCAACACTAATCAGACAAACACAAGAAAGTATTCACCTCAGCTCGAAAGCTTTTTGGATAGCGTGCCTTTGAATCCCATAGAATATCCAAGTTATCGCAGTTTAACATTAAAATGTTGGACCGAATGAAAGCTGTGTTGAAAATTATACGGAACATCATGACTTCCCTTTCAGGGTCCAGGTCTAAGTGGACACACTCCAATACTACATCTCCTTGCACCAAACACTGAATATCAATCTTGATGACATCACTGTCCTTCTGCAAAATGATAACAATCATGTTGCCACACGGCAGAATCGAAGAAGACAAGAAACATGTGCAGTGACAGCAGTTTTTTTTAC
Organism: Nicotiana paniculata; assembly: GCA_005239505.1. NCBI lineage: Eukaryota > Viridiplantae > Streptophyta > Magnoliopsida > Solanales > Solanaceae > Nicotiana > Nicotiana paniculata. Next base: position 40,099 of record MDKI01022874.1, on the reverse strand, counting down.
CTGGCGATAATGTCGAAGACTTCTACCTTTCTTTGGCATGGTGTACAACATATGAGTTGACAATCCATCCTTGCTAAGAAGGTTCCGGCCAAAAATGCGGACAATTGGCCTACACCCTTTTTGGTTGTCGAATCTTGGAATGGCACGAAGAATGAGGCAATCCAGAGAAAGAGCTTGTTCAGGAGGAGGCCACTCGGGAGATATATTTCTTCTTGATATATATTGTAGGTAACGAAGCTGAGAAGGGAATGGGTTCAGAGGTGACAATAATTGTGATAAACCTTTAGGTGCCTCACGATAAACCATCTCGAGAGTTTTTCTCTCTCCACTTTGTAACTTTCTGAAAATCAAGAAACTAGCCAAAATGAAGGCTAGAAGGGGCCAACCACCTCTCTCACAGTGTAACAAAATCACATTGTTATGATTTCGAAGAGAAAGCCAACTCTCACAGACACATAGAAAATGATGGATCAAAGACAATGGCAGTACAGGACAGCCTTCATATTGCCTTGGATAATCCATTACAGTTACATCATACTCGCATAAAATCTTCGCGAACTGGCTCCTTTTCTCGCCTTCTCTGAAATTGAAAGCAAGAAAGGAGGAATCTGGAAATTCTTCGTGCAGTTCATTTATGATTCCGTGCAAGTAAAGCTGGTAAATTCCCTCAGGCAGTACTTCAGTCGAAAAACAGGAATCAAAAACTGTAGACATTCAACACAGGAGAGAAAAAAGCTTGAGAAAAATTCAATGCACTTCGAGTATTCAATAAAATGTAGAATATCAAGCACATTATCAAGTCAAAATTGGTTCTTTTACCGTATACTCTATCGTCAAGTTCCAGCAACCCATCTGGGGGCCTTCTATAGAAAAATCTACTTAACAGCGACATAATAATACTTAGCCAATAAAGTACCTAATTTTACCTGTCATCAAAGAAATTTAAGCCCATTTTTCATTCATATAGTGTCCCAATATCATAAGGGTCAAAGAATCAGCTCATAATACAAATTCAAGAAAATGTGAAATTCAGAAGACAAAAAAGTAATCAAGAAAATGCAGTTTACATGAAAAACTCAAAACTAGTCTCGATTTTTGAAGAGCCACCAAGCTATAAGAGATTGAATAATTTTACTAGTATCCAACTAGTGAAAAAGTAACGATGCTCTAACATTAACACACAAACTCACATAAATATATATATGTACAATAAGACCCGGAAAGGGAAATTTTTGAACTGAAGCAAACCGACAGAACCCGTTGAGGAAAGATTCAAGATTTGAGGTCAAGAACCGACAGTCTTGCAGTAACGTTTTCGATTTTAGTATGAATTTTATCTGATGTGGGATTTGAAATATTTGGAGTTTTAAAATTTGGGAACGGAAAGAAAGGGGGCTGATTTTTTATTTTAACATATGGTCGTTGTAAAATTTTTAAATTACGGTTCCAACCCTATACTTGTGTGTATTGTGTTCAAACCGAATCAGAAAACCACACCAAATCGATAAGTCAAACCAAATCGATTGAAAAAATCCGACTAAGTTCAGTTTGATTTGATTTGGTATTGAGTAAAAAAATCTTAACCAAACCAACATATGAATATATAATTAAATATATACTTTTAAGACTTTATATAGAATTTTGTTTAAAACATGTCTATAAATATTTGAGATCCTCTCATGGGATGTAATATTTAATAGAATTATACAGTACATTTGTTTTTATTTACTTTATACAATGGATTGTATCACTTTCTTATTAAGTGTTATTGAAATGCGACAATCATCCCTTTGTTCTTTCATATTCAAATTTGAAAGCGTCAATCATCACTTTCTTATAAGATTTCTTATATCTTTTTCAAATTTGAAGTGGTAATTTGATAAACTAAAATTACATAGAACATATCAATATTTAGGTGTTACATTGATTTTTATGTTTAATTATTAAATTAGGTTAACCTTGAAAGCGTGCATCAACCAAAAATTATTGTTAGACGATTAAAAAAATAAACTATTATGTGTTAATAAAAAAAATCTCACATATGAATACTTTAATAGATCTTATGTTTGTTAATTTTTGTTTTTATTTTTAGCAAACATATGTTCACTAAACTTTATCTATAAATTTAATAAAGTAAGATCAAAATAATATTCATATAACAAAAAAAAAAAAAAAAACCCCACAAAATCGAACCAATTCAAAACGATATAATTGGTTTGATTAGGTTTTGGTAAAACCCGAACCAAACCGGTCTATGTACACCCCTACTTGTCTAGATAACTTCATTGGCCCTGGTTGCAGCCAATATCTATTTTGAGCGAGGTGCATGTAGATTAGTCTCGTCGGAAACACTTCCACTGAGAGGAGACCGGGTTTTGAATTTATGGAGTTTAAAATTTTATGAATTTATGGAGTTTGATTTATTATTGTCAAAATTTGTTATTAGCATTTTATTTAGAATTTTTTTAAAACATATATATTGTTAGAAATTTACTGTCTTTTCTAGAGACTTCTAGTGTGGCATATAAGGTAATAAATTATTTACCTTGTCTCCCAAAGGAAATAATATATCAGATAATATTCTGTAGTTATGCATATATGGTAGTTCTTTGATGGAAAAAAATAATTTTTATTAGGAGTCTCTAAGGCAATTATAATTTATGGAGAAGTCCTTAGTATTTGCCTAAGAGTCTTTATGTCACGACCCCAAATCTACTAGTCGTGATGACATCTAACCCAACCCGCTAGGTAAGCCAACTAATAACTATCTAATTCCAATGATATTAACAAGATAAATAAACGATAGTAATTTACTGAATTTTATACATTCCCCAGGGACTGGTAGTACAAATCATGAGCTTCTAAGAATAGAGTTTATAAAGCTGAAATGTAATAAATACATAGTCTGTTTGAAAAGTACATAAATAGAGTTTTATAGATCTAAGGCTACCACGAACAAAAGGCAGCTACAACCGGGACGTAGGTACATCTTCAATACAGCTCCCCCACTTGGCTCAAAGCCAGAGATCAAAACACACAATAACTCGCAATGCCCATACTCTTAAACTGTTATAATGCCGCAGTGAGATTCAACTAAATCCTTCCTGAGCTCCTATAACACAAACCATCTAATACTGCAAATTATCTGCAAATCTCGCATTCACCCTTGTAATAGTCAAGCCAACTTCCACAAGCGATCCAAACTCAAATTGCAATATATATCATTCACCGGTAAAAGAGAACTCTCTACAAAACATCATAGAGAACACCCAACCTCAGGACACCTCGCTGGAGATAGCCCATCTGCTTAGCCTCAAACTGACATCTCTTATACCCTTCCACAGCCACAACTACTAAGCAATCACTTAATCTCCCGATTTGAACTCATAACACGACATGAAAATCTACGTCACTCCACAACTAAACAATATGAAAGGTCCTTCAACACACCCATAACTCGAGGCCATACGCCAAATCAAGGCAGAAATCAAACACCCAACAGTCCTTGCTACATCTCAATTGAACTCTTCATGTCACATTCTAACAATCTGAACACATCTTGCCGTCACATCATACTCACCACATAGTCATCTGATCACAAATTCCACTAATAGGGACACTAACAAACATATAAGTCCCAAAAACACGTGCTCACACAATCGAAACCACTGTGCTCAAGCTCCAGTAACCACCCGGCCTCAAGTCCTCCAGACTGGCCTTGCACCTCATCCATGGAATCACAAGCCGCCGGCGCACCCCCTATATCGAGCGCTCATGTGCGCATACGAATGCGTGGAAGGAATTCAAAGAGTTACAGTTCAAGTTGAATCAATGCCCTACGATAAGGAAAGAAATATGGGAAGTATATCCTAAATGTCCTGTAGCCTCTCAAAGATAGGTATGGACGTCATCATACTGATGCGCAAGACTCTACTAGACACTTGCTCATGACTTGTAGAACCTATGAACCTAGAGCTCTGATACCAACTTGTCACGACCCCAAATCCACTAGTCGTGATGGCACCTAACCCAACCCGCTGGGTAAGCCAACTAGTAACTATCCAATTCCAATAATATTAACAAGACAAATAAAAATAGTAATTTACTGAATTTTATACATTTCCCAAGGACTGGTAGTACAAATCATGAGCTTCTAAGAATAGAGTTTACAAAGCTGAAATGAAATAAATACATGGTCTGTTTGAAAGTACATAAACAGAGTTTTATAGATCTAAGGCTACCACGAACAAGAGGCAGCTACAACTGGGACGCAAGTACATCTTAAATCTAGCTCCCATCGAACACAACAATATCAACATCCAACATCTGCATAGAAGGTGCAGAAGTGTAGTATGAGTACAACCGACCCCATTTACTCAGAAAGTAACAAACATAACCTTAGGTTGGAAGCAGTGACGAGCTAACACAAGGTCAGGTCCAATACCAATATCCTACAACAGTTCATAACAACAAAATACAACTAATAAAAGAGGTATCCTAGAAGTAAAAATGCTCAACTCATTCATTGTTCCAGAAAATAGTCATGATTTTCAAGTATCTCAGTGAAAACCCAAATCTTTTACCAAAAATGCCAAAAATACGAGTAAGTTTGAAAACTGTAATTTTTCCAAATATCCTTTCCACAATAAATAAGATGTTTCATTTTCTTTCCATATAGCAAGTGTAAAATACCTCTCTATGCCCACATATCAATGTGTGTAAAAAGTAATGAATGACATGGTATCGTACAACATGAGGAAAATGCATCTCTATGCATGTATGTCATGTGTGCAGGTCAATTTCATGTATATCAAAGATGTATCATGTACTCACACTCTCAGAGTACTCAATATCATTGTCTCACACTTCCCACTCAATCATGCTCAACCACTCGGTACTGTATATCTCCCATACGGCCCAGGGAAGATCCATCCCGGAATATATACATCACTGACCATCAGTCACTCAATACCGAGGAAGGCCAATCTGGGCCCATGGAGAAGATCCATCTCCTGGTATATAAATGCTTCAGACAAGATCCATGCGCAGGGAGGATCCATCCGTCAATACAATCAACCACGCTCACAGGGGTGTACATACTCCGGAGGGGCTCTTACAACCAAAGTGTTATAATCCGCGTAGACAACTCACTTGCTATAATATCAATATCTAGATCTGCACGGACAACTCACGTGCTGCACGGATGACTCACGTGCTATAGTATCAATTTCCTCACAACTAGGCCCCCAGCCTCACTCAGACATCAATCTCTCCAGTCTTACTCACGGTCTCAAAATATCATGAAACTAGCCCGACAATAATGATATGATGTATCAATAAATAACAATTGAGACTGAGATATGATATGAATTCATGAATATGACTGAGTACAAAATATCAATGAAATCAGTGAAGTGACAGCAAGAAACGACCACTATGGGTTCCAACAGTATCAGCATAAAGCCTAAACATGATATCTAGCATGATTGACAACTCATTTACTTTACCGCATGGGGAAACCACGAATATTAAGAAAACAAGAGCACTATATAGTGCCATGGAAATAACAGAGTCCCAATTCACTTGGTGCACGCCCACACGCCCGTCACCTAGCATGTGCGTCACCTCAATACCAATCACATAACACGCATTCGGGCTTTTACACCCTCAGCACTAAGTTTAGAAGAGTTACTTACCTCAAACAAGCCAATACCAATGCCGAGCAAGCCAAGCGATGCTCCAAATATGTCATCACGCACGTAGCGACCTCCGAATGACGCAAAACTAGCCAAAAGCAACTCAAATACATCAAATTAAGCCTAGGAAAACAATTCCAAATGATAAAGAATGAATTCTTAATCAAAATCCAAAACCGGCCAAAAATACACCCGGGTCCGCTCCTCGGAACCCAACAAAACTCACAAAATTCGACGACCCATTCAATTACGAGTCCAAGCATACTAGTTTCACTCGAATCTGACTCCAATTCGATGATCAAAATTCAAAAATTCATATTATGAAACTTTAGGCCAAAACCCCCAAATTTCTCTTTAAATTCATCAAACAATTGCTAAAAATGAAGATACATTCATGAAATATAACCAAAATCGAGTAGAAAACACTTACCCCATTTCATATGGTGAAATTTGCTCCAAAAACCGCCTCAATCCGAGTTTGGAAATATAAAAATAAAACCAAAATCGCGAACCCTTTATTTAACATTCTGCCCAGCACTTCCACATTCGCGGACAATTCGTCGTATCTGCGACCACCGCATTTGCGGTAAAACTTCACTTATGTGAATATAGCTTGACCCATCAATGCCTCGCACCTGCGGTTTCAAGCCGCTTCAGCGATCGCGTTTCTGCGCACTTGAACCACATCTGCGATTACGCAGGTGCTTCCAAGCACCCGCACCTGCGATCTTAACGCCCAACTCCCCTTCTCGCTTTTGCGATGACACTGCCGCTTTTGCGGCTCCGCACCGGCGCCCAACACTCTGCAGGTGCGGTCACACCAGAACCAGAAATCTTCAGCAGTGTAACATGAAATGAAAATGATCAAAACCTCGTCCGAAACTCCCCCGAGCAGCTCGGGATCCTGTCCAAATATACCAACAAGTCCCAGAACATAATACAGACCTACTTGAGGCCTCAAAACACACATAACAACATCGAAACGACGAATCACACCTCAAATCGAACTTGATGAACTTGAACTTCTCACTTTCTATAACTCGTGTCGAAACATAGAAAACCAACCCGAAGTGAACCCAAATTTTGCAGACAAGTTCCCAAATAACATGACAAAGCTATTCCAATTCCCAGAACCACAATCCGAATCCAATATCCTCAAAGTCAACTTCCGGTCAAACTTATGAACTTTCCAAACCTTCAAATTTCCAATTTTTGCCAACTTGTGCCGAAACCTTCTAGAAACATCCAAATGCAAATCCGGGCATACTCTCTAGTCCAAAATCACCATCCGGGCCTAACGGAACCATCAAAACTCAGTTTCAGGGTCAAATTCACAAAAAGTCAAACTTGGTCAAGTTTTTCAACTTTAAACTTCAACAACGAAATTCATTCTTCCAAACTGATTCTGAATAACCTGAAACCAAAACCGACGATTCACATAAGTCATAATACATCATACGAAGCTACTCATACCCGTAAACTACCGAACGAAGTGCAAATGCTCAAAACAACCGGTCAGGTCGTTACATTCTCCCCCACTTAAACATATGTTCATCCTCGAACGTGTCAAGAGTTGTTCCCAAAACCATCAAACTGCCGTATAACCTTACCATGTACATACCCTGGGGTGATCCCACGTCACCCTATCCTATATAGGTCCTATAACACAACATAACTGAAATTCCTCAATTTAACCTAGCCTATAAGCCTTAGAACCCAATTTTCCAACATCCGGAATTTCTTATAAGATCTAAATCTCGAAACCTACATGCTGAATAATTCTGAACAAGCTGTACCAAACCGCAACCATAACCCAAGCTATAATCCTAGGATATACCCCATAACTCAAATACTCATAGCAAAATCTCTTATCATAGAATTGCTCTAAACAACCCAATCCCGGTAATAAACCTCATTCTAAAACCTTCGTACACTACCGATAATGAAGTAACACGCAGAAACTCATAACCATTCATCAAATCAACAAGACGTGGAGCTCCCTATCCTTCAACAAGAACCATAACCAATTCCTAAGTCGACTTCCAATATTATCCTTCCAAATATACCGCAATCAAATCCGATAGCAGCTATCCTAGATCTGACGACTTCATCTTATCGAATACCAACTACTCTACTGATATGCAACACCAATACTACCCAGAGCCACAAACCGTGCAATCCATGCACCAATAAGAAATAATCCAACTATACTCAATAGTGAAAATGACTAAATCAAGAGAACCATCCCGCAAGCTCAACTAGTACCACCACCACGCAATGTTAAGAACCCATCACACACCGTACAACCATCACCTGACTCTAACACAAAGGTTCATACCACAACATAACTCCGTTGCAATGCATGACTCCATCCAAACGCTGGTCCATAGTATATACATCGAGCCACCCTGCTAAAAATCAATAACCACGCAAAATTCGACATCAAGTACCCAAAGTGCATTACCATAACCACGAAGAATAGATGACAAAATGCTACACAAAATCCGGAAGAACATAACCAATACACCCTCAATCATACAATACCCAATTACTCATCTCTCTCAAATTCCGCTATAAGACCAAAATAGAATTGCACCATGTGTGCCTAAAACCAACGAATCACAATTCCTCGTAGCATAGAAGAGTAACTCAAAGAAAATTTCAGAACACGATTAAGCTTAGCAACAACCGAATGGCACCTCCCTCAACAATAACATTATGGAGCCAACCAATCCGACTCGGTGTAGAATACACATCCTAATTGGGCCTACCAATGGACCCGCAAATCAACTTCAGCACCTACAAATAGATAAATAAACCTTTGAAAGCCCACAATGACTGAATCATAACACATATTATCATCTGGCTAACTTCGACCATGACTTCACAGTCCACAACCATAAAATAATCCGCTCCAGAAGTCTCCAAATCCATAGAACACACGAATCACCATAACCGATCCCAACTCCACCGCCTGAATATCTAACACATCTCTTATACACGATCATCCCACGGGGAATACTTCTCTAATTCCTCTGTGTCACATAGCAAAATTTGAATATCAATAGTCGATAAACCAGGAAAGTGTCGCAGTACCATTGATGTATCCACAAATCAAGCACGTTGTCCCTTCTGAAATGATACTCTCATCAAGCCATACCACATAGTAATATCATTTACCTAGTCATCTAAAATCGTCCATGATGCCTACAAATTTCATGACCTTCCCTTCAAAACTGAACTGTGATCTCGCTCACGTAAATCTCAATTCCACACAACACACTGCATATACCATGCCATCATATGAAAAAAATACGAGAACTTCATAGTCCACTCCGAGTTACAAGTAACTACATACTCAATTAGCTAAGGACCTTCCATTTGATTTCATCCAGGATAAATTCACTATACACCACATGCTCCTCGTGCCAGTAGGAAATATACCCCTCGAACCGTGGTAAAAAATATTGAGAACTCTTCGAAACCCATTTGCACATAACCAAGCTATCAGAATCGAATCTCTCTACTCAACCCAGTCACGCAGGTCGCCAAAACCTAAGAGCATTGCGACAAAACACCTGTAGAGACTAGCCACGTCATAAGTACTGAAAGAACCGATCATACCCATTACTGTGTTGATCCAACCTACTACCAAGCTATCCTATTTATCCAAGTCCTTTCCAAATTTCCTTTAAATTGACACTTTTCCTTGCTAGAACACCACGATCCCTAACCAAAATTCATCTCACAAGAGACCCTAGTATAAAACCACAATGCTCTAAGGCCCATAAGTCGCTGACTTCCCTCTTAAGCACCCCGAACCCCACAACCGACCCACTCTAAAGAGACCTTATGTGAACCTAAAATTGTTTCCTTCACCTCCTTGATACTGAAATACATAATCCACAATGATATAAAAATGCCACAAGTCTCGACATCGTCCAATGTAACTTTCAGTTTCTAGCCATATACAGATCTTGAAAATTCCAAATTGCTACATTTAAATCTTGAATCCATTAGAACCATTCTCGAGATTCATCCACTCTTCTCAAATCCCAATTAAATCGACCAAATGGACCGAACGACCTATGCCCCATTAGCACACCAACATCCAAGGGAGCAACCCACACTCCTAAGAAAACGAGCAATTCGTACTTCATGCACACTATATCCTTCACGAATAACCACTTAACTATTTTATGATGTCTATATGTGTAATACAACCTGTATCCAAAAATTTCCGTACTCGAGTCATCCTCAATCTCAACCCCTGCAGTCATAACTGATTCACCAGTGTACCTCAAACCGAAACTAATACAACACATAATCGTGCAATCAACCCGTCGATAGAAGACTCCCCCACTTGGCTCAAAGCCATAGATCAAAATACACAATAACTCATAATACCCATAATCTATTACTTCTATAATGCCGCAGTGAGACTCAACTAAATTCTTCCTGAGCTCCTGTAACACAAACCATCTAATACTTCAAATTATATACAAATCTCGCATTCACCCTTTAATAGTCAAGCCAACTTCCACAAGCGATCCAAACTCAAATTTCAACATACATCATTCATTGGTAAAAGAGAACTCTCTATAAAACATCATAGGGAACACCCAACCTCAGGACACCTTGCAGGAGATAACCCACCTGCTTAGCCTCAAACTGACATCTATTATACCCTTCCACAACCACAACTACTAAGCAATCACTTAATATCCCTGAGTCTGAACTCATAACATGACATGAATATCTATCACTCCATAACTAAACAACATGAGAGGTCCTTCAAAACACCCATAACTCAAGGCCATACGCCAAATCAAGGCAGAAATCAAACACCCAACAGTCCTTGCTACATCTCAGTTAAACTCTTCCCGTCACATTCAAACAATTTAAACACATCTCGCAGTCACATCATACTCACCACATAGTCATCCAATCACAAATTTCACTAATAGGGACACCAACAAACATATAAGTCCCAAAAGCACGTGCTCACATAATCGAAACCTCTGTGCTCAAGCTACATTCAGCACCTCGCCTCAAGTCCTCCAGACTGGCCCATCATCAGCACACTGAAATCATTTCTTGCACCTCATCCATGGAATCATAAGCCGTCGGCACACCCGATACCGAGCGCTCATGTGCGCAAACGAATGCGTGGAAGGAATTCAAAGAGTTATAGTTCAAGCTGAATCAACGCCCTACGATAAGGAAAGAAATATGGGAAGTATATCCTAAATGTCATGTAGCCTCTCGAAGATAGGTATGGACGTCATCATACTGATGCGCAAGACTCTACTAGACACTTGCTCATGACTTGTAGAACCTATGAACCTAGAGCTCTGATACCAACTTGTCACGACCCCAAATCCACTAGTCGTGATGGCACCTAACCCAACCCGCTAGGTAAGCCAACTAGTAACTATCCAATTCCAATTATATTAACAAGACAAATAAAAATAGTAATTTACTGAATTTTATACATTTCCCAAGGACTGGTAGTACAAATCATGAGCTTCTAAGAATAGAGTTTACAAAGTTGAAATGAAATAAATACATGGTCTATTTGAAAAGTACATAAACAGAGTTTTATAGATCTAAGGCTACCGCGAACAAGAGGTAGCTACAACCGGGACGCAGGTACATCTTAAATCTAGCTCCCATCTAACACAACAATATCAACAGCCAAAATCTGCACACAAGGTGCAGAAGTGGAGTATGAGTACAACCAACCCCACGTACTTAGAAAGTAACAAACATAACCTTAGGTTGAAAGCATTGACGAGCTGACACAAGGTCGGGTCTAATATCAATATCCCACAACAGTTCATAACAACAAAAATACAACTAACAAAAGAGGTATCTCAGAAGTAAAAATGCTCAACTCGTTCACAGTTCCAGAAAATAGTCATGCTTTTCAAGTATCTCAGTGAAAACCCAAATATTTTACCGAAAATGCCAAAAATACGATTAAGTTTGAAAATTGTAATTTTTTCAAATATCCTTTCCACAGTAAATGAGATGTTTCATTTTCTTTCCAGATAGCAAGTGTAAAATACCTCTATATGACTACATATCAATGTGTGCAAAAAGTCATGAATGACGTGATACCGTACAACATGAGAAAAAAAGCATCTCTATGCATGTATGTCATGTGTGCATTCCAATGCCATGTATCTCAAAGATAAATCATGTCCTCACACTCTCAAAGTACTCAATCTCACTGTCTCACACTTCCCACTCAATCATGCTCAACCACTCGGTACTGTATATGGCCCATACGGCCTTGGGAAGATCCATCCCGGAATATATGCATCACTGACCATTATTCACTCAGTACCGAGGAAGTCCAACCCGGCCCCATGGAGAAGATCCATCTCCATGTATATAAATGCTTCGGACAAGATCTGTCACGACCCAAAATCCACTAAGTATCGTGATGGCCTCGGACACCACTGTCAGGCAAGCCAACACCAAATAACAAGTAAATTCTCGTTTTAATATTTTGAAAGGATTTATTTTCATTACATTAAACAATAAATAAAAATACTTCACTGAATAAATAATTATATCTTTTAACAAACTTAAATACTAAATAATCCCTTAGTCATCCCAAAACCCGGTGTCACGAGTGCATGGGCAAATTTCTAGGAAATCAAATGTAATCTAACAATTGTCCGGAATGCAAATTGGACAGAAAAGGAAATACAATACTCTGAAGGAGACTCTGCTGGTTGCGGGTCGTCTCGAGATATGCAACTCACCTAAGTCTCTGTATCAACCATGCAGCTCCGCCCAATGATGCCACTATCCATACATATACCTGTACATCAAAATGTACAACAAGTGTAGCATGAGTACGAAAACAACGCGTACCCAGTAAGTATCCCGTCTAACCTCGAAGAAGTAGTGACGAGGGATCGACTCCGACACTAACTAGTGGTCCAATAATATCAGGTACGGTAAAGAAATGAATAAATAAGAAACAACGTAAATATATAAAACAAACAAGTATAAATTATGTGGTACAATTCCCTTCTTTACAATTTACTAGCTCTCAACTAGCAAGTTCCCTCCGTAACTAGAGCATATACATAGATACGGTGGATTTCATCAAAGAGGTTGTCATAATTCAAATAAGGAGAAAACCCTCAGATACACTAGCTTCTAGCCAGATATTACGCACGATTCCATGAGGATAATATATATATAGGAAATACCGAGGCTTACGGCCCGATCCAACATACAAGTAAACTATGCACTACCAGAGGGTCGAATGTCGCGAACCATAGATGCATTTATTAACCTGCCGAGGCGAACAACCCGCTCCCATGAGAGTGTGGTACATAAATCCTGCCGAGGCGAACAACCTGATCCCATAAGAGTAGTAGAAGGAAATACCTCGCTCGCGAAACATACATCCGACGCGATTACACATAGATTTCTTATGCTATTATAATATTCCTTAATTCCTTTCGAAATTACGAAGTTCAAACGAAAACTTTTAAATCTTAAATTCTTAAATTTCAACTCCTCTCAAAACATTTAATAAGCGAACTCAATCTCGCTCCCTCTCAAGGCAAACAATGAACATAAATCAATAACAATATCAACAAGGCATGATGTAAGCCTAAAACTACCGGACATAGGCATAACTAGCAGCTATGTACGGACTCTCGTCACCTCGTGCGTACGTAACCCCCACAAATAGAAGCACATAATAATTTAGTCTACCTATGGGGTTAATTCCCTCTTACAAGATTAGAAAGGAGACTTACCTCGCTCTGAAGTTCCATATCCGGCTTCCAAGCCTTTCCAACAACTCTAACCGATGACCAACGCTCCAAAACTAGTCAATAAATGTGCAAACCCATAAAAACATACTCTAATACTCACGACAATTCAATTAAACAATTTCCTAACTCCGCTCGAAAAGTCAATAAAATCATTCTCGGGCCCACGTGCCCGGATTTCAAAATTTTTGAAGATAAACTTTACCCATAACCTCACGAACTCAAATATATAATTTATTCCAAATCTCATGTCCAATTTCATGGTCAAAATCCAAAAATATCAATTTTTAGGTTTTCAACCAAAACCCCAATTTTTCACTAATTTTCTATGAATTTCCATGTTAAAATATATATATAATCCAAGTATTTAACTTGCAATATGTGGGAATCATTTACCTTGATATGGATAATGAAGATGGAGCTCCAAAATCGCTCCTAGGTAGGCTCCCATAGAGGAAATGAGATGAAATGAGTCAAACCCATTTTTACAAATTTATACACTGCCTAGGCGATCCTTCACCGTGTCTGCAATGAACATATTTCTCAAATGTTACTTCCAAACTCTTGTCAGATAGCCTCTAGTATAATGGTCATAACGTTTTGTACAAAATTCCAAATTACAAATGGTTTACATTTATGAAAACTAGACTCCAAGATCTACAACTTCCATGTTTTGGTTATCTCCCAATTCCTTATAGATTTCGAGATATAAGCTGCCAAAGTCAGCCCTGTGCAACACAAATTTCTTCTTCATCTTCCCAGACAGCCTGTAGTGTACCAGCCATAACTCTTTATACACAAATCCAAATACTAAATGGTTTAACCTTTATGAAAATTAGACACAAAGGGATATAACTTTCATTTTATATCATCTTAAAATTCCTCATAGATTGAGAGATATGAGCCTCCGAAGTCAGATCTATGCAACAGAGATTTGTTCGCGAAGAAGAAAATCCCAGAAGTCAATTCCTTCTTCGCGAACGCGAGAGGTTCCCTGTGAACGCGAAGAACAACACCAGATATCAGTAAATCAACATCCAAAGTAGCCCAAAATGATCCGAAACACACCTGAGGCCCTCAGGACCCGTCTAATCACACCAGCCTGTCCCAAAATATGACACGAACTTGCTCGATGCCTCAAATTACATAAAAACATCGAAATCATGAATCGCACCCTAATTCAAGCTTAATGAACTTTAGAACTTCAAACTTTTACATTCGATGCCGAAACCTATCAAATCACGTCTGATTGACCTCAAATTTTGCACACAAGTCGTATTTGACGTTACGAACCTGCTCCAACTTCCGAAATCGGAATCCGACCCCGATATCAAAAGTCCACTTCCAGTCAAACTTCTTAAGAACCTTCAAATTTCTAACTTTAGACAAATGACTCCAAAATGACCTATGGACCTCCGAATCCACTTCCGGATGCGCTCCCAATACCAGAATTTTCATACGGAGCTATTCCCAGACTGGGAATACCAAACAGACATTTTTTTTGGACCAAACGGACATTGATAACACTGGAATGCACTACAAACCCCTATTTATGAAATTCTTCCCAAAATGCTAACTTCCACAATAGGCGCCGAAATGCTCCCGGACCATCCAAAACCCAACCCGGACATACGCCCGAGTCTGAAATCATCATACGAACATGTTGGAACCTCCAGATCCGATTCCGAGGTTGTTTACTCAAAATCACCATCTAACCAATTCTTCCAACTTAAAGCTTCCAGAATGAGAATTCTCTTTCCAAATCGACTCTGAACTTCCCAAAATTCAATTTCGATTACGCGTGCAAGTCATGATACTGAAGTGAAGCTACTCATGGCCTCAAACCGCTGAACGACGCGCTAGAGCTCAAAATGACTGGTCGGGTCATTACAAGATATATGCCTAGAGAGGATCCATCCCTCAATACAATCAACCACGCTCACTGAGGGTGTACAGACTCCGGAGGGGCTCCTACATCATAAGTGCTACAATCCACACGGACAAATCATGTGATGCATGTACAACTCACGTGCTATAATATCAATATGTGGATCCGCACGGATAACTCACGAGTTGCACATACAACTCACGTGCTATATTATCAATTTCCTCACAACCAGGCCACCGACCTCACTCAGTCATCAATCTCTCCAGTCTCACTCACGGGCTCACAATGTCATGAAACTAGCCCGACAATAATGATATGATGTATCAATAAATAACAATTGAGACTAAGATATGATATAAATGCATGAAAATGACTGAGTACGAAATATCAATGAAATCAGTGAAATGACAGTAAGAAACGACCATTATGGGTCCCAACAGTATCGACATAAAGCCCAAACATGATATATATCATCATTGACAACTCATTTACTTTATCGTATGGGGAAACCACAGATACTAACAAAATAAGACTACTATACAGTGCCATGGAAACAACAGAGTCCCAATTCACTTGGTGCACGCCCGTCACCTAACATGTGCGTCACCTCAATACCAATCACATAACACGTATTTAGGGGTTTTATGCCCTCAACACTAAGTTTAGAAGAGTTACTTACCTCGAATAAGCCAATACCAATGCCGAGCAAGCCATGTGATGCTTCAAAGATGCCATCACGCGTGTAGCGACCTCCGAATGACACAAAATAGCCAAAAGCAACTGAAATATATCAAATTAAGCCTAGGGAAACAATTTCAAATGATAAAGATCGAATTCTTAATCAAAATCGGCCAAAAATCACACCCGGGACCGCGCCTTGGAACCCAACAAAACTCACAAAATTCGATAATCTATTCAATTACGAGTCCAACCATACCAGTTTCACTCAAATACGACTCTAATTCAATGTCCAAAACTCAAAAATTCATATTACGAAACTTTAGGCCAAAACCCCCAAATTTCTCTTTAAATTCATCAATCAATTGCTAAAAATAAAGATAGATTCATGAAATATAACAAAAATCGTGTAGAGAACACTTACCCCTATTCATATGGTGAAATTTTCTCCAAAAATCGCCTCAATCCGAGCTTGGAAATGTAAAAATGAAGCCAAAATCGAGAACCCTTGTATTTAACATTTTGCCCAGCACTTCCGCAATTGCGGACAATTCGTCGCATCTGCGACCACCACTTTTGCGGTAAAACTTTGCTTCTGCAAAAACAGCCTGACCCAGCAATCCCTCGCACCTGCGGTCTTAAGCCGCTTCAGCGATTGCGCTTTGGCGCACTTGAACCATATTTGCGGTTGCGCAGGTGCGTCCAAGCACCCGCACCTGCATCCTCACGTCCAGCTCCCCTTCTCTCTTCTGCGATGACACTGCCGCTTTTGCGGCTCCGTACCTGCACCCAACACTTTGTAGGTGCGGTCACACCAGAACCAGAAATCTTCAGCGGTGTAACATGAAATGAAAATGATTCGAACTTCGTCTGAAACTCTCCTGAGCCACTCGGGACCCCGTCGAAATATACCAACAAATCCCATAACATAACATGGACCTAGTTGAGGCCTCAAACACAAATAACAACATCGAAACAACGAATCGCACCTCAAATCGAACTTGATGAATTTGAACTTCTCAATTTATATAACTCGTGCCGAAACATAGCAAACCAACCCGGAATTAATCTAAATTTCACACAAGTTCCAAATGACATGACGAAACTATTCCAATTCCTGGAACCACAATCCGAATTTGATATCCTCAAAAGTCAACTTCCAGTCAAACTTATGAACTTTTCATACCTTCAAATTTCCAATTTTTGCCAACTTGTGCCGAAACCTTCTAGAAACATCCAAATGCAAATCCAGGCATGCGCCCGAGTCCAAAATCACCATCCGGACCTAACGGAACCATCAAAACTCTTTTCCGGGGTCAAATTCACAAAAATTCAAATTTGGTCAACTCTTTCAACTTAAAGCTTCAACAATGAATTTTTTTCTTCCAAACCGATTCCGAATAACCTGAAACCAAAACCGACGATTCACATAAGTCATAATACATTATACTGAGCTACTCATGCCCGTAAAATATTGAGCGAAGTGAAAATGCTCAAAACAACCGGTCGGGTCGTTACACCCTAGCCTACCTATAAATACGCCTGCAACTCCACCAGTCTGGCATACTTCGATAGGCACAGGCTAGAAGGCTCTCTAGGTTTTCTGCTAAAGGTTTCAAAGATGATTCCCTACTACGCTTGAACAATAATGGCTGAAAATACGTTCCTATTAATATTCTGTTGCATAGACTCTGTGTATTTATATGATTTTCTACATCGTGATATCAGAGCATGTCTTTGGCCGGTTGTTCTGTGTTTTGAAATGACTCATATTCGGTTAAGACTTCTGTATTAATTCCTTTTTGACCTATGTATTGATCCTACCGTGTCATGGACAATTTAAATGTGTTGTTTGAATTCTATGAAACACTTGACCAAATATATAGTAACGAATCCTACCGTGTCAGTTTTGGATCTCGGATTGTTCAACGTATTTGATTTGATTCTAGAATAACTTTAGACAATCTATTTTTGGTAATAGATCTTGTTAGTTTATGGTTCCAAAATATTCTCCATGTTATTCAGCAGCTAATTGTCAATAAATGGATCTTCTAGCAAAACTATATGCCAACAGAGATGTTTAAGTTGACTAATATGGTTCAAGACTTCGTGAAAAAAATATTTATATGCAATAATAGTACTGTTGATGGTTTTTCTCACTTAACGCATTTATAAAGTAATTGTCTTCATCTGGTATCACCTCCGTTCATCAGACCATCTTTGTATATGCAATTGGTGATCTACAATTGAATTTTGATTAGAAGCTATTGTTTTGCAAGAAATTGCAACTATTTGTTGTACTTCCGTTGAAATTGTTCTTATCATATCTAGATTAATTATAAGAGTTAATTTTGTTTATTGGCTATAGAAGATAGGTGCTCATTTAATCTGTCTGCTTATTTTGAAATAAATCAATATTCTATATAATTTGATTGTTTGAACAAATCATTGTAAGATGTCATTACAAGTTTTCTTTTATATCGCGTATTTTGGTAGTAGCCACAACAT
Source organism: Nicotiana paniculata (assembly GCA_005239505.1). Taxonomy (NCBI): domain Eukaryota; kingdom Viridiplantae; phylum Streptophyta; class Magnoliopsida; order Solanales; family Solanaceae; genus Nicotiana; species Nicotiana paniculata. The sequence goes on along the minus strand of MDKI01022874.1, from coordinate 21,524 downwards.
CCCAAATACTTGATATAAAAGAAATTAAGTTATTTAATCACATAAAGTTTCAGTGATTAAAAATTATAATGACATTTATTTAGTCCAGTTATCTCATTATAATAGTAACCCGGCCCTACAGGGAGGTAACTATTTTGGTGAGATTAATTGGAATAAGGTAGTGAACCTTTCAGCTTAAAATTATCTTATGCCCACAGATACAAATTAATTTTATGTATTTTGGTTTACTAGTCCAATAAAGTAAAGTAAATTCTATGCATAGGTTGCAACCTCTACCCATAGGAGGTCTAGAATTTACTTAGAACCGGTATTTTACTTGATTCACTTTTGATGGATTGTACTTCATAACTTATGTATGTTTATCCTTGTTTTACAGTCTTTGCTGTTGTGAGCACGTGATTTTTCACCTACCATATACCCCTATAAAATCCAATAAAATAAATTAATTTTATAAATTTTGTTGAATTTTAGTGTTAATTGTGAATTATTTTGCATTTGCATATTTATGATTCATCTTTTAAAATTATTAGAATTGCATAATTAGGTGCATTACTATTATCGAAGAATTATATTTTTTTTATTTGTAATTAATTGAATTAAATAACAAACGGATAATGATTATTTGATGTAATGTAGTTTTAAGAACTAGTTGCTAAAATTAGTCATTTTTTTGAACAAATTGTGAAAAATCGATTTCTTTAATATATATAAATTTCAAATTAATTGTTTTGACCTTAATTAATTTACCAATTAATCTATAATTAGTCTAAGTTAGAATTAATTAATATAAATTTGTGGGGTTTGGGTTAATTTAAATTAATTAAGTGGTCTAGACTAGCTTAAGGAAATTAATTTGGACCTAGGCTAAAAAAACACCCATGCCCAAACCTGTCTCTACAATACCCCATCCACCCAGGCCTAAAATTACCCGATCCAGACCCCTGCCCCCTAAACGATCCCGTGTCATCCTATCACGCCCCAGTCGTTGGATCATCTCGATCCAACGGTCCTAAACTAATGACCCTTTAAGTATAAAACTGTCCAAATGTTACCCCCCCTACCCCAATTGACTCAAAGCCTAACATCCCCCTTAGAGACGACCCCCTCCGTCTCTCTCTTATCTCTCTAGCCTCCACCCGGAACCACCGCCTACCGCCTTAGCTCCGCCGACCGGAAATCGCCTCCGGCGGCGGAGCACCACCAATCAATCCCAAATTTCTACCCTACAACCTCCTTCACCTCCTAAACCCCTTCCTAGCATTAGCTTCCTCAGAAACCACCCCAAAATCCCCAATTTCAGATCTAAAATTCCAAAACCCTAGTTTTCTTATGAATATTGTTTCAAGGATTTCTAATGGCTCATACCTACATGAGTCGATAACTCTTGATGAGAGCTATCGATTCATGCGGGTTTGGACTATTTCCAGCCGCCGGAATCCGGTCAAGTTGTTCCCACTTAACCAGGTGCTTCCCCTCTTCCTGTTATTTGTTAGAATTGATCACTTAGGTTAGAGTTTGGCCCCAGTTGTTTAAATCTGAAAAATGTAGGTTAAAACCTGTTTTTCTTGCTTCTCTATAGATTTCCTGAATTATGACAACATGTTCTATGTGATTAACATGTTCGTTAATTTGATTTCTCTTGAGATCTTGTTTGAATTCTCTGCCACTGTTTACCTCGGCCTACTCTCGTTTCTTCTGCTTAATTAAGTTCAAACTCAAAACTTACTTCATGATAATCATGTTGTAATTCCCGTTAATTAGTAATAAGGATTTCTTGACAATCATGATTACTGTCATAATTCGATTTATCATTGTATGCATTGTTCCTTGCCTTGTTTGATTAGGTTATTTGTCAATATTATGATTGTTCTTGTTCATGTTAGTGAGTATGTAGTTGTTAGGATTTACTGTTTTTCTTTAAGCATGATCATCTTTGTTGATTAATTGCTTCATAGTTTATTTGAGCATGTTATAATTAGGTTAGTTAACTAATTGCACAATTAATTAGGAAATTAGCTAATTCTGAACCAGTGTATGGCCGTGAATTAACTTAGTCTAATCCTAAACTCAAGATTAACCCAATTAATGACAACCTTCTAAAAGGACACTTGTTTAATAGGTTAACCTAGGTTACTAACCTCTTAAATAATTAACTTAGTCCTAAATTCTAATTAAGATAATTAACTAAGTTTACTTAATTGAAGCAAATCAACTAACCTGAGTTTAAGGGGGTTAAGTTGACTAATCTCTATTAAGTTAATTAGACGGAGAATAAACTGATAACTAACTAACTAAGAACACCTAGTAGTCTTAATTAACTAAGGAGCCTAACTAGGGTTAATTAACTAGATTTAATAATAACCCGAGCAAGTTTAACCTTGGTTACCTAATGGTAATTTCAGGGACTTCAAGGGGTATTTTTGGACTTTCAATTAAGGGAATCTTAGGTGTAACAACCCAAGAACCTTCTAGAACTAACAAATCGGATTTTTAGGGGGTAAAAAGGTCATTGTAGGGGCTGAGAATCTTCTAGAATAAGGGCAGTTGTCCCAAAAGATAAGGGTGACAGCTGCCCTAGTACTATTTCAGCTCATTTTGAGTAGGGAATATGCCAAGCATATCCCATCCCCAAGTCCTTATAAATAGACCCACTCTTTACTATTAGAGGACCTTCATTTTGGACAGAAATACCAACATACACACGAAAATACCTGCTTTTTTTCCAGCTGCATTTACATGCTCGTTACCTTCTTTACACTCATTTAGCTACTGAAGCATCTGAAAAAAACAAAATCAGAATAGTATTTAAAAACTAATGAAAATTTCTATAAAAAAAACATCAGTGAAGAGATCTGATTTCTTTCAAGAGTTCTTCATAGTTTTCTGGTGGATTTCTCAGTTTTTGGTTTTCGTTTGATTCTGATTCTGGTTTTCTGAAAACTCCTCTAGTTTATTTATTGGGAGCTGGTGTTGATTTTTGAGGTTGCTGTGTGTTGCTGTTTGTTTCTCCCTTCTAAGCTGAATCTTATTTTGGCCTGGCCTTTATTTGGTCAGGATTTCCTTGTTCTTTTTCTCTAAAAGGTATGTAACCCTAAATTCTGTGATATGATATGTAAGATTGTTGTTTTACTTGAGTTTATCTTAGCTGTTTTGTATGTAGTCTTTCTCTGAAATGTGTGTGTAAGTCTGAATCTGAAACATGCGGTCTCTTCCTCATGAATCTATGGTTCCTTTATGTATAAATCTATGTGACAAATTAGGGTGCTGAAATATGGTGCATGTGTATAGAGTTTGAGTGTTATATTATGCTTGTCTAGTTTCTGACTTCTAAACTTTATCTGGATCTGTTTCACCTTAAATCATCTCTTATGTGATTGTGTTAAAAAAATAGCACTAAGGGGTAAATGAATTTGACCTCCAATGGTCAAATTCACCGTATAAAGATGCTTAAATATTGGTCTGGTTCAGACCTTAGATATCTAGATGTACCTATGAAACAACACTAGGGTAGATGAATCTGACCCTCTATAATGGTCAAATTCACCCCATAGTAAGTGCACAAACAGTAGCTTAATTGCTAAAAATTACCCCCTTGAGGGTATAAAATGGGTAATCAAAAAGGGACTTAGAATAGTCAAAGCCATAGTATAGATATGTGCTGAATGTCAAAAGTATAAAAAAATGGCATCTCTGGAGTTGAATCTGGCCCTTTTATAGTCAGATTCATTCCAAGAAAAATGCATAGAAGATTCTGCTTTTAGGTACTGTTTAGTATAGCATTATTAAAGTCAAGTCTGACCCCTTTCAAGGTTAAGTTTGCCCTAGTAAATGCATAACACACCTAATTGTTTGGGGTGTTTACAACTTGCAAAAAAGAGGCTTAAGTGTATAGCCATAAAGAAATTCAAGTCGGAACAACTAGTTAGAAGTTGCAATTTTCAGTTTACTTTCTTGTAGAGAAATGTATCTTTATAAAAGTTGTGATTCTGTAATTCATCTATACTCGTTCTTTTAGAAGCATTGTAACATAAAATTGGACTCTATATTCATTGTATCAGCAGTATCTTTTCAATTCTTTATGTCTGTTCCCGTGTAAGTCTAAAGAAATGGGCATAATTTTGCCAGATTCGTCTGAGTTCACTGGACTCGAACGAGAGCAGTTATGGTTAATTTTTAAACAGCCAAAAGCCATTGACAATGTCCTGTTGGAGCTTGAAAAGGCCCAATGTTTTATTTATCTCAACGCTGTTTTATTTGCAAACTCAATCACGAGGTTCATGTGTTGGCATATTCAGATCCAGATTAACAAAATTCAGTAGTGTTTGTTAAAATCTGTTTCTACAGTTTTCCTTTTAAATGCCTATCGAATTTGTAACAACAATTGTTTTAGCTCAGAAAGAATTTTGAAAGTCTATACAAAAATGCAAATATGCTATTCAAAAGTGCTCTTAAAAATTCCAGAGTTATGACAATATATAGAATCAGTGTGTATGAATTGTAAAATAAACAACATGGATTTATGCTATTTTGAAATTAATAAAATTATTCAATCAAAATATTTTGTTGCAATTAAATGCGTTTATTTGACTTTTTGGAACATGTTATTTGTGAATTTTAGATCCCTCTTCATTGATGCATGCCTCAAATTGCTGTACCTAGCTTCATTTCTTATTAGGAAAGTAGCCAAAGTTAGGATGGGCTAAAGTGATCAAATTTGGGCTAAATTCGACCATAGCCCAATCTCATAATTTAACTTAGAGATTACTTTAGACGTAGTGAAATCCTTTTAGATGATGGTTACCTTAAACTTAGATAATAATTTAAGCATCAAAGTATACGTTTTACGTAACTTTGAATGAAACTAACTCTAAATACCTTTTTCTCAATTGTGTATACGTTTACGTAACACAAATAAAGACTAAAAATGAACACTCGTAGAGACACTTTTAGGAACAAATTTCTTAAAATTATCAGAATTGCATACATGCCCGCGTGACGTGATTCCGGTATCTTTTGACAACAAAACAAAAATACGCGCTTGCGCAACTTTATCTCCTTGAATGAGTTCAGTATCGAGAATTATGTACACGTCCGCGTGACAGGATTTTAGATTCATTTTAAACTCTACGGATTTTACGCATACGTGACCCGTCTCAAAAGAACTCCTTGAATACAAAAGAATGATAAAAGCGGTAAAAGAAAAAAATGCACATAGGTACAGAAGCAGTAATTAAAAAATTTAGGCCAAGTTTAATAATTAAGCGACCGTGCTAGAACCACGAAACCCGGGAGTGCCTAACAGCTTCTCCCGGGTTAACACAATTCCTTAACCGGATTTCTGATTCGCAGACAATTTAACAGAGTCAAAATTCCTCGGTTTTGGGATTTCTAATAAATAAATGGTGTCCCGGAACACCGTAAAAAATCCGGGTGGCGACTCTGAATAAAAATAAATTCCAAAATTCGAATAATGTCACTTAAAGTGGAAAAACACCCTTATTACCCTCACCGAGCGAAAAAGGAGGTGTTACAGCTCTAGCGACTCTGCTAGGGAGAGAACCCAGAATCTCTGGTTTAGGGTTCAAGAATTCGAGCTGGTTAATGTGATTTTACTTGGCTTTCTTAATTTGTGATATTACTGTGTTTTGTGCGCTCAAATGTGCTAAATGTTATTTATTTACTGCTTTGATATTTATTTGAACTGTATTTAAACTGTCTTCTTATGCCTCCCTTCTGAGTCTTCTAAAATTGGTGCACACATTCGCGTGGCCCGCCTTCTGTTAGAGGTCATACCAAGTAAGAAATACGGGAATGGACTAGCCACTAGGGCGGATAGCCTTTCGTGCTACCGGTACGTCGCTCCCACTACGACTCAATTTGTCCGCTCGGGTAGCCAAGGTCTAGAACAAAACCCCAGATTTAACCCTAGAATGACAAAGCTTCATGCCAGATCCCTAGTAGGAATGATTATCTACATCATGTGCATTTTGACTTAGGGGACTCAACATAGGGCTTGGGTCCGTCTAGGACAGGTGTACCCGAAACAAAAAGACCATCCTGATACATCCTACTTGATAAATGTGCATTAGTTGTCTCGGCTTGTTGTTGACCGGCTAAAGAAAGAAAGAAAAATAATAGAAAAATCAAGAGTGAGGGAGGATAGAAATCTACCAGTTTTGAAAAACCTGATATTTGAAAATACCTCGGAACTCTGTCAAAATTTTCCGAAAAAAAGAAAAATAAAGGGGATCTCAAAATAATTGAAAATAAGGAGAAAAAGAGTTTAAAAATAGTTGCAAATGAGCCAAAATGAGAAGGAAATTATAAAATAAGTCAAAATCACTTTTTCTTTAGTTATGTCAAAACTGACCGAACTACGTGGGTCTGATTCTCATCGGATATGAGATACATAGGCAAACCTCATCGGTGTCGACCCCACTTTTCAAAAACAAACAAAAAATGTCCGTCAATCAAAATAAAACCGACCAAGCTTCAGTTAAAGTCTTGCACCGTTCTTGCCAAAATAAGCCTTAGAACATTTTACATTGTCGAAGGGATATTTTTCGTTAAAGAAAGAATTTGTCTGTCACTTTTTCCGAAAAGTACCTTGTTTGGCCTCGAAACTTTGCTCAAAGTAAGAAGGGCCCGCTTATGCAAAAATGACCACTTTGGTCAATATTGCACAAATAAGCCACTTTAGGAGAGTTTGTCTTTTAAAAATTAAAAATGGGTCTTTTGTGTCAAAATCAGAGGTAATCCTAACCCTGTTTGCTCACTGGTGAAAAATGAACACTATCCAAACTCCGCAACTGAATATCATAGAAGAGGCTCCCCTACAACTCCAGATGTGGTGGCATGTTTTAGATAAAGATGGCAAAGAATGGGTCGGCCAACATTTGGGATCTCTCGTTGATCTTAAGAAATTCAAACCCCGAAATGACTTGATTAAAGCTTTAGTAACCTTTTGGGATCCGGTCCACAACGTGTTCCGCTTCTCAGATTTTGAGCTCACTCCAACCTTAGAAGAGGTCGCTAGTTATGTGGGTTTTGTTCGAGAATTAAGGAATCAACAAATCATCTTTCCAAGACCTATGCCGGTGCGCCGGTTCTTTGATGTCCTTTTTCGTTAGCTGGCAACTCAAAAAAGGCCGAGTATTCAATGGGTGTTGATCATTCTATTTCCTATATTCCAAATACGGCTTCTTAGACGGATTTGAAATACATGAAAAAGGCTTGACTAACAAACAGGATAAGGATACTTGGAGAATCCATAGCCGGTTTGCCTTCATCGTAGCATTTCTGGGTGTTATGGTCTTTCCTAATGCCGAAGGGACTATTGACGTTCGGGTGGCCAAAATCGCCCAGGTCTTGACTAAAAAGAAAGATCATACTCTGGTTCCACTCATATTGTCTGACATTTTCCGGGCTTTGACTGAATGCAAGTCGGGAAAAACATTTTTTGAAGGTTGCAATATCATTCTCCAGATGTGGCTGGTTGAACATCTTCTTCACCATCCAAACTTCATGAGCTATGGTACTGATAAAGCCAACTTATCAAGGGTTATGAAGAGAGAGTGAATGATTACCCTTTTCCAGAATGAGTCGATGCTTGGGTTGATCATCTAAAGTCTTTACGAGCAAACCAAATAGAATGGACTTTGGGATGGCTCCCATTCAGAGAAGTCATACTTATGTCCGCTGCCAGGAATCATCTACTGTTGATGGGTCTCAAAAGTATCCAACCATATGCACCCCAAAGGGTTCTGAGACAATTGGTCTGTTATCAAGTGATACCCGAAGAGGAGGATTTGAGCATCCAAGTCATTGATCTACACCCCGAGGCCCCCTTACCTGAGGCCCTAATTCAACAAAGTTGGAAAGGGTGTCGATACTTGAAAGAAGATACCTAGGTGCCCGATCTTGCTAGTGGGGAAGTGGATCCTGGATATGCGGCATGGTTTGAGAAAATAAGTTGCATTGTTGAAGAACCAGAACCCGAGCCGGAAAGTCCTTCCAAGAGGCCTCATGTGCAAGATTTTGATGATAAAATTCAAGAAAGGCTAGCTTGGGCGAAAAGGATAGAGAATATCAAGCCACTATCTATGCTTTGAAAGAGAAATTAAGAAATATGGAGTTTGATAATCAGTTTCAGGCACAAGTAGTCGAAGGTGAAAAATGACAAATGACTCGAGAGAATGAGGCGCTTCATGCCCCAGTCTGGAATTTGAAAATAGCCGTCGAGACGCCTGTAAGGAGTGAAAGTGATGAAAAAATCATTAACAATCTGAGGTTGAAGGTTCATGAATATACCTTCGATTTGAAAAAAGCTGAAAAAGACCTGTTAGAGGACCAAAGGAAGTTAGCAAAAGGAACGGAAGAACAAGCTCGTCAATTAGCCAAAAATATGGCAAAGAAATTGTCGTCTTGAAAGAAAAACTATTTGCCATGGGGAACGAAATGGTCCAATAGACCAAAGATTTCAGAACGGAAGGGAGCATTGCTGTGAAAAGATTGGACAGTTGGAGGGAACGGTGCATGAATTACAAGAGCAGAACAATGCAAATGCCCAGGTATTAGAGGCTCGAGCACATCAAATAGGGAGCTTACTTAAAGAGAAGGGGATCATAAAGAACAGAATCCAAGAAATGGCCGACTACGTGGTGCAGAAATGCCACGAGTGCGAGAGTATGACCACTTCCATGTTCTTTGACACCATGATGACTTACATCCACCAAGTAATGGACGACTTGGATCGACTTCAAGGGGATATTGCACACAGACCGTCACAGAGACCCGCCAATGCACCACAGGCCCCGAGAAGACAACCAGAGGCTCTCCTTTATCATTGATGTTTAGTTTTTCGAGTTTGTACTTTTATTGCTTCCAAAAAAAAAATATTAAGTTGTTTTTGTTTTATGTCTAGAGTCTGTACTTTTCTTTTGTGTTTATTAATGTTTCCAAAAATCACTTGTAATGAAAAGAACTATCTTTAATAGTGAAATGAAAATTGCCCTTTGTTTACATTTACTTGTTCCGTGAACCACGTAATGATCTGATTCATGCGGTGTCATGATACGTAGGCAATCCACGTAGGATTCGGTAATAGTCCTAAAAGAAAGGAGTAAAAAAGAAATAAAAAAGAGAGAGAATATTAAAGACGGGATGAAACACACAGCTATTGCAAACATTTTAGAAAAACGTTTAGCTGCTTAGGTGCATCGCATCCCAACGTGTGATTCCCTATGTGTTACTCTCAAAAGAGGTTACCACTTTTAAGGTGGTTAGTTTGCGGTGGTATTCTGGCGACACATCCTTATTTCACCAGATCCAAAGGAAGTATCGCAATGACATCAGAAAGTCACCTATCTATTGTTGAACCAGAGGATGGCCCCACTTCGGTTATCCCTCAAGTAGAATCGGCAGTCGTCGAAGAAAGCAGAAGACTGAAATGTCGTATGGTAGGGATGTGGGACGCTTGGTCCAACAGGAAGGAGCCACCTAACTCCGTCCCCAATTTTCCTGAACTGATTCCCATAACCGGAGGGCCACCAACGTGCCAATTTCAATGCCAAACCCATTTGTTCCATTTGGGTTCACAACCATGGCCTCAAATTATACCAGAATGCCTTCTGAGGTTTTCCCCCATGCACCATCTTCTAGATTACCCTCTGTGTTATTCACTGCGCCACCAGCTACCGGTGTGGCACAACCAACACTGGCACGACAGAGTTTTGAGCCAGCAAATTTTACTTTCCAAGCTCCCCCATTCCAGCTGGATACTGCCCGGGTCACTCTGAATTCTTACCTGCAGTACCCATAATTTGAATCTCTTGTGGAGCCAGAAAAGATCTTGAAAAATGTTGAACAAGATGAGATTACCCGAAAGATGAAGAGCATCGAGCAAAGTTTGAAAAATATCCAGGGCCTAAGCGGCCAAAAGAGCGTGTCATATGCTGATTTATGCATGTTCCCTCACGTGCATCTACCTGTGGGTTTCAAAACTCCAAAGTTCGAAAAATACGACGGACATGGAGACTCGATCGCTCACTTAAAGAGATACTGCAACCAACTGAGAGGAGCAGGAGGCAAAGAAGAGCTACTGCTGGCTTATTTCGGGGAAAGCCTTACGGGTATCGCCTCAGAGTGGTATATTGATCAGGATATCTCCCATTGGCATGTATGGGATGATTTGGCTCGAGACTTCGTAAGGCAATTTTAGTACAATGTGGATATAGCCCCAAACAGAAATTCTCTGTCTAATCTCAAAAAGAAAGCTTCCGAGAGCTTCCAGGAGTATGAAATTAAATGGTGGGAACAGGCATCCCGAGTAAAACCTCCCATGGAGAAACTGAAATGATTAGTATCTTCCTGCAGGCCCAAGAGGCCGATTATTTCCAGCATATGATGTCTACCATGGGCAAGCCATTCGCGGAGGCCATTAAAATTGGTGAGATGGTAGAAAATGGCTTGAAGACAGGCTGTATTTTAAGTCAATCTGCTGTGAGAGCCACCTCCCAAGCCATTCAAAACGGCTCGGGAGGCCTGGCAAACAGAAAGAATAAAGAGAAGAGAGCCATGATGGCTTCAGGCCCAAGGAATTCTCGACAACCTCGGGAATATCCAGGCCCATTTCCCAGAGCTTCACAACACTATTATCCTCATCAGGAAGCAGTTTATGCCATATATCCCCTCCCTTATGCAGTGATGTACGCTGAGCCGCAACCCCGACCACAGTAGTACAACCAAAACAGAGCTCCACCACCTCCTAGAAATAACCATTCTCACCAAGCCCCGTATAATCCACGCCCTTCTCAGAACAACTATCCATACAATACCTACCCTCGTGAACCACCAAGGAGACCTACTTTCACTCCTATCGGTGAGTAATACTCAAGCCTGTTGCCAAAGCTGATTTAGATGGGACTGCTGCAGCCCGTACCTCCAACTCTGCAAATCCAGAATCAGCATCATACAGACAAGGAACCAGTTGTGCCTACCACTCGGGAGCGGGGGGGGGGGGGCACGATATTGAAGACTGCTGGACTCTCAAGAGAGCAGTAAAAATCTGATTGAATAGAAAAAAGTGGTGTTGAGGGACGAGGAGGTCCCCAATGTCACAAACAATCCATTGCCAGCCATAATAATGGTCCCGTCATTGGAATGATTTGTGAAGAGAAATAATTTGACCCGGCGCTGAAATCCATCATTTCCATTGTGGATACAGAAAAGAAAGCAAAAACAGTGGCAAAACTGGGCAAGGAAGAAAAGAAAACAAAGTCCCCCGACGAGGATAAAGAAAAAGCCAAAGAAGAAAAGAAAACAAAGCCCCCCGGCCAGTATAAAGAAAAGGCCCAAGAAAAAAAGAAAGAGACGGCACCAGCTAAAGAAGCTGTCTTTTATGTCCCGAGAGCTCCGCGAAACGGATAACTCGCTTGGAGCCCTCCTAGAAAAACTCAGGAAAACTCCTTATCAGGTTTCTCTTTTGTCTCTGTTGACTTGCTCAAACGAGGATAAAAAAATACTCCTGAAGACGCTAAATGAAGCGTATGTACCAACTGAGACCTCAGTCGAGCAGTTAGAGAGAATGGCTGAGCGCTTCTTCGAAGTGAACAAAATTTCTTTCAGCTGGGATGATCTACCTCCTGAGGGACCTTCTCACAACAAAGCCTTGCACTTGACAGTTAAAAGTGAGGGATACTACGTAAAGAGAGTCATGCTCGACGGAGGATTCGGGGTAGATATTTTCCCTCTGTCCACGCCTTTGACAGTATTAAAAGGGACACCATTGGGGAATCGACATAGTCATGACGATTGGTCCTGTAGATTTCACGGTAACCTTCCAAATCTTGGATATGGACACTTCTTATAACTTCCTGCTAGGGAGACCTTGGATTCATGTTGCTGGGTCAGTGCCATCTACTCTCCACCAAATGGTCAAATTTGAACATGAGAACCAGGAGATAGTGGTCTATGGAGAGGACGAACAATCAATATACAGGGACCCCTCCATCCCCTGCCTCGAGGCCAGAGAGGGAAGAGAATATATTATGTACCAAGCCTTTGATATTGTGCCTGCTGATCAGCACGAGGAAGGTGCTCCGTCCCCACAACCTTGTTTATCTAAAGCATCAATCATGGTCGCTACCTACATGATCAGACACGGGTTCAAACCCGGGAAGGGGCTTGGGGTATCCCTACAGGGCATTACTGAACCCATCTCTCTGCCTGCCAACAAAAATTCTTCGGCATAGATTTCAAGGCTACAGAAGTCGGTGTGAAATGGGCCAACGCTCGAAAGAACGATGGGTGGGACCTGCCTCGGCCAATCCCACACATCACTAAGTCCTTCATCAAACCATAATACATTGAAGACGAAGAGGAGCCCTTTACGACCGAAGAAATTGAAGAGATTTGCGAGGCCATGAGACAAATGTTATATGAGATGGTTCAGTCGGGAGAAGGCTCAAGCACCGCTGAGGTGCAATGCATGGGTCCGAATGCCAAACTGCAGAACTGGAAAGCTACTCCTTTCCCAATTAGACGGGAATCTTGGTAGTTCATATTTTGCTGTCCTTTCTGCACTTCGAGTTATTTCAGGGTGTAACTCGAGTGTTTTTAATTTTATTGTCTTTAAATTCCGATGTTAAAACCCCTGTTATCTTCCAATTCAATGAAATGAAATCAAAATTTTATCGTCTACTTTCTAATTTTGTTATTTTTCTTATTTTCAGTCTTAATAATGCGGCCTTAAATAACATGACATGCTTGCGGACTTCATGCCCTGATCTTAACACGCTGTCTAATCTTGAAATAATGAATCAAGAACCAGAATATGATGAAGAAGAGACTTTTAGGGAAATAAACAGAGAATTGGAACAATTTGAGAATAAGCCTAAGTCAAACCTAAACGAAACTGAGCCACTTAATTTGGGTAATCCAGAAGAGGTTCGAGAAACCATGATAAGTATTCACACGGATGAGAAAACTAGGGACGCATTGATTCAACTTCTGTTCGAATTCAAAGATATGTTCGCTTGGTCCTATGATGATATGCCCGGACTAAGTGTTGATTTAGTGGTACACAAGTTTCCAACTCATCTCGATTGCCCACCCGTCCAACAAAAGCAAGGAAAGTTCAAAACAAATATCAGTGACAAAATTAAAGAAGAAGTCACCAAACAATTAAAAGCCGGTGTAATCCGAGTAGTCAGATACACCACATGGCTAGCCAACGTAGTCCCAGTACCAAAAAAGGACGGGAAGCTCCGAGTATGTGTTGATTACAGGGATTTGAACAAAGCAAGTCCCAAAGACAATTTCCCGCTACCAAACATCCATATCCTTGTCGACAATTGTGCCAAACATGAGGTACATTCATTTGTGGATTGTTATGCCGGTTATCACCAAGTCCTAATGGATGAGGAAGATGCAGAAAAGACAGCTTTCACTACCCCATGGGGAACTTATTGTTACAGGGTTATGTTGTTCGGTTTGAAAACGCCGGGGCAACCTATATGAGAGCCATGACTGTCATTTTCCATTACAGGTGATGCACCAAGAAATTGAGGTGTACGTTGATGATGTCATTATTAAATCCAGAACACAGGAGGACCATGTCCGAGACTTGAGAAATTTTTTTGAGTGGCTACGCAAATATGACTTGAAATTGAACCCTGCTAAATGTGCATTTGGTGTTCCTTCTGGGAATCTCTTGGGGTTTATAGTTAGCCGCAGGGGAATTGAGTTAGATCCGACAAAGATAACATCCAACCGAGATCTGCCACCTCCAAAGACTAATAAAGAGGTCATGAGCTTGTTAGGAAGGTTGAACTACATCAGCCGGTTTATTGCACAACTTACAACCACCTGTGAGCCGATATTCAAGCTCTTAAAGAAAGATGCGGCAGTAAAATGGACAGATGAATGTCAGGACGCCTTTGATAAAATCAAGGAATATTTGTCGAATCCGCCAGTGTTGGTCCCGCCTGAACCAGGAAGACCTTTGTTCCTGTATCTAACAATCTTGGAAAATTCTTTTGGTTGTGTCCTCGGGCAACATGATGTTACCGGGAAAAAAGAGCAAGACATCTACTATTTGAGCAAGAAATTCACTGGTTATGAATCCAAATGCACTCTGCTGGAGAGAACTTGTTGTGCCCTAAGTTGGGTTGCTCAAAAGCTCAGACATTATTTGCTGTCTTATACCACATATCTCATAACCAGGTTGGATCCTCTAAAATATATATTCCAAAAACAAATGCCCACAGGAAGGCTAGCAAAATGGCAAATCCCGCTCACAGAGTTCGACATTGTCCATGTCACCGCACAACCATGAAAGCTCAAGCCTTGGCCGATCATTTGGCTGAGAACCCAGTTGATGATGAATACCAACCTTTAAATACTTATTTCCCGGATGAGGAAGTCAATTCAGTCGAATTAATCTCAGAAGATACTAATACCTGGAAAATGTTCTTCGACGGAGCAGTCAATACAAAAGGTGTTGGGATTGGGGCGATCTTGATTTCGCCCACGGGACAACACTATCCAGCCACGACCCGTCTACGGTTCTTCTGTACAAACAATAATGCCGAATATGAAGCTTGTATAATGGGAATGAACATGGAAATTGACATGGATGTGGAAGAGTTATTGATCATGGGAGATTCTGATTTGATCATCAAGCAAGCTCAGCGAGAGTGGGAAACTCGAGATGTTAAGCTCCTTCCATACAGACAACATGTGGAAGATCTTAGCGAACGATTCAAAGCCTTCGAGTTCAGATATATACCTTGATGCCACAACGAGTTAGCCGATACACTGGCCACCCTAGCTGTAATGCTGCCATATCCGGGCAATGTCCACATTGACCCGTTGGAAATTCAAATCAAAGAAAGACATGGTTATTGTTACACGGTCAAAATAGAGCCCGATGTCCAACCATGGTATCATGATATCAAAAGACTCTTGAAAACAAAAGAATACCCCGAACAGGCCAATGGGGACCAAAAGAGAACCATCAGAAGACTAGCCAACAGTTTCTTCTTAAGCGGAAAAGTGTTGTACAAAAGGACTCCAGATCTGAATTTGTTAAGGTGCGTGGATGCAAAAGAAGCTGAAAAGATTATGAACGAAGTACATTCAGGAGTATGCATCCCTCACATGAACGTGTACGTCCTCGCAAAGAAAATTCTGCGAGTAGTATATTACTGGATGACCATGGAAAAGGATTGTTTTGGTTTTGTCTAAAAATGCCATCAGTGTCAAATACATGGTGACCTGATTCATGCACCACCCCCAGAATTGCATCCCATATCGGCACCTTGGCCTTTCGAGGATGGATTTCATTGGGCCAATCGAGCCAAAAGCTTCAAATGGACACAAATTTATTTTTGTTGCCATTGATTATTTCAAAAAGTGGGTCAAAGCAGTTACTTTCAAAGCCGTCACTAAGAAAGCAGTGGTGGACTTCGTGCATTCAAACATTATATGTCGTTTCGGTATTCCAAAAACTATCATTACCGATAACGCAGCAAATCTGAACAACCACTTGATGAGGGAGGTATGTGAACAGTTTCAAATCACACACCGTAATTCCACCCCTTATCGGCCCAAAGCCAATGGTGCCGTTGAAACAGCCAATAAGAATATCAAGAAAATACTCAGAAAAATGATCCAAAGTTCTAGACAGTGGCATGAGAAGTTGCCTTTTGCATTATTGGGATATCACACGACTGTGCGCACGTCCGTTGGGGCTACGCCTTATCTATTGGTTTATGGCACTGAAGCCGTGATCCTTAGGGAAGTCGAAATTCCCTCTCTTCGGATCATTGTCGAAGCTGAAATTGAGGATGATGAATGGGTTAAAACCAGGTTAGAACAGTTAACCCCAAAACGGCTGTCAATGCAGATGCAGTCAAAAGGTATTATGTTTGACCTTTTCGTGATGATACTCATGATTGAAATGACGAAGGCTTTCATTCACGCTATCCCAAACACTACCACTTTTGTAAACTCTTTGAGCTGGTTACTCTTTCTTGATTACCCTCTTTGGAACTTGAAGTGTTGATAAAAAAAAGAAAAAGAAAAAAGAAAAAAGAAAAGAAAAAATGATGATGAAAAACAAAACAAAAATCAAAACAAAAATCAAAAACAAAAACAAAAGTTCCCTGAACTACGTTTGACTTGATTCCGAAAATATACGTAGGCAGACTCTCCCTGGGGTTCAGTCACACCGAAATAAAAATCCATATTCTCCCAAGAGTTTAAGCTGGGGCAAGTGTTGAAATTCAGCAATAATTCGCCTGAAAATTTCCAAAGTTGTAACTCAATACAAATTCTTTTCACCCAAATCCTATTCAAGTCCTTCCGATCAATCGGCAAAGATGTCTAAAATTGGAGGATACATTTGTTTGGAGCTGATACAAGCAATGAGAGAGTCTTATCGGTGAAAACCCATATGGGCACCATAAGGCGATGGTAGAAAAAGAAATTAAAATGAGAGAGTCTCATCGGTGAAAGCCCACACGGGCACCATAAGGCGACGGTGAGTAGAGAAACTAAAAATGAGAGAGTCTTGTTAGTGAAAACTCGCAAAGAGAACTACATGGTGATAGTGAGAAGAGAAATGAGAGAGGTTAGTCGGTGAAAACCCGAAAAGGGCACTATTATTATAAAAGAGGATGATTGGTCACTGATATCGACATGGTATGGGGCAAGGCTTCTCAACCGCGAGTTAAAAGTCGTGACGAATTTCTGAGAGTCAGATGGTTTATATAGATCAGGCATCCAGTCCAAGACGCATGTCATGTTCCTTGAAGGCCGCATAAACTCTAGATAAGTCATTCTTCTCTTTTCCCGAAGGGGATATTTCTTGTCAAAACTCAGTGTCTCCGTTTCTTTGTTATTCTCTTACAATCCCTTTCAGTCTTGACTCTGTTTCTAAGATAGAGCAAAGAAAGGATGGCAAAACTGATTTACAGGGTTCTCGTTTGAAGCGAGCCAACATGCAAAGGGCACCGAGCCTCTTCAGGGGCATCGAGTCGATCCCGACTGGCCGTAACGGCCGATGCTTTAAACGCAAAACTCTTGAAATAAGAAAATCAAATGGAAATGCCTATAAAGGAAATTGAAGTGAAAGTTTGAGTCCTACGTGGCTAACCCTCTCGGTAAAGTTTGAAAAGCAGAAGTGCTCCAAATGCTTTAAAGTTAAAATTGGGGAAAAATCATAAGTGAAAGGCCGATGAAGGCAAAGTAAAGTTGGAAAAGGTTAAGTCCCACGCGACTAACCATTGCAACAGAATTTGAGGGGCCAAAAAATTCCATGATACGCTGGAAATCCAAAAGAAAAGGCAAGTGGAAGGCCTACAAAGGCAAAATAAAGTCAAATGTTGGGTCCCACGTGACCGATCGCCACGGTAAAATCTGGAAAGTCAGGGTCCCCCGGGATTAGAGATGAAAACCAATCCCCAGCAAGCAAGAAAGTGGTCGAGATCTTCGTCGCAAGAACTAAGATCAAGCAAGTTGAAATAATCAAGGCCGCAAAACCAACCACCATTTCAAACTAACAAATTGTTCTTTGTTTGAAGGAAACTGGTGCAATTCAAAAGCAACCTTGCAAAATGCAAGTGTAACCAAACGAAAATGCACAAGAGCTAGAAGCAGCTCTGCAGCAACAACTCCAAAAAGGGAAGTTTTCTCCAAAATTATTTCCCGCATTCCCTCAAAATAAAAAAGAAAAGAAAAGAAAAGAAAAAACAATGTTGAAAACAGCCCAAACCTGAAGTGGAATAGGGTTTCCAAACCCTAGCTTTACCTTTTCCGACATAGGGTATACAATCCCTAGTTGATGATTTCTTTTCCAACATAGGGTATACAATCCTTAGTTGATGATTTCTTTTCCAACATAGGGTATACAATCCCTAGTTGATGATCTTTTCCAACATATGATTTCTTTTCCAACATAGGGTATACAATCCTTAGTTGATGATTTTTTCCAACGTAGGGTATACACTCCCTCGTTGACGCCGACATAGGGTATACAATCCCTAGTTGATGATTTCTTTTCCCAACATAGGGTATACAATCCCTAGCTCATGATTTTTTCCAACGTAGGGTATACACTCCCTCGTTGATACCGACATAGGGTATACAATCCCTAGTTGATGATTTCTTTTCCCAACATAGGGTATATAATCCCTAGTTGATGATTTTTTCCAACGTAGGGTATACACTCCCTCGTTGATGCCGACATAGGATATACAATCCCTAGTTGATGATTTCTTTTCCAACATAGGGTATACAATCCCTAATTGATGATCTTCTCCAATGTACGGTATACATTCCCTTGTTGATTCCAACATAGGGTATATAATCCCTAGTTGATGATTTTTTCTAATGTAGGGTATATACTCCCTCGTTGATGCCAACATAGGGTATACAATCCCTTGTTGATGATTTTTTCCAATGTAGGGTATACATTCCCTCGTTGATGCCAACATAGGGTATATAATCCCAGTTGGTGATCTTTTCCAACGTAGGGTATACACTCCCTCGTTGATGCCAACATAGGGTATACAATCCCTAGTTGATGATTTTTTCCAATGTAGGGTATACATTCCCTCGTTGATGCCAACATGGGGTACACAATCCCTAGTTGACGATTTCTTTTCCAACATAGGGTATACAATCCTAGTTGATGATTTATTTTCCGACATAGGGTTGCAATCCCTAGTTGACGATTTCTTTTCCGACATAGGGTATACAATCCCTAGTTGATGATTTCTTTTTCGACATAGGGTATACACTCCCTAGTTGATGCCAACATAAGGTATACACTCCTTAGTTGATGATTTTTCCGACATAGGGTATACAATCCCTAGTTGATTTTATTTTGCAACATAGGGTCTCCAACCCCTAGTTGATCTTACTTTTAGATAAAGGGTATCCACTCCCTAGTCTACAATAACTCCGGGTGCATTGTTTCCGGCTTTTCATCGCTTTCAATAATAAAGTAGTGTAGATTTCCTTACAATAACTCACTAAATTTTCCTAGTGAAAAATAGGGCAGAAAATTTCGTTCGTTTGTTTTTGATTTTGTGCAGATTACATTTTTAGGACATTGGACTCGAGACGATCAAAAAGAGAGTTTTGATCCGGAATAATAAAAACAAAAAGAGAAAAATAAGGTTGAATCCAAAGTGCAGAAACGGGGAAGACATGGACTACTCAGGACGAGATTGAAGTCATCCGTTCGGTGTATCCTGCCTTGATTCTAGGAATGATAAGACGAAACCAGCACCTGCGGCTAACAAACATCAAGATCCAGGTCAGAGTCAGCAAAAGATCAAGACTCAAGACCAAGTCTTAAATAGGAATCTTGTAACTAGCAGCTTATATGTTTAGTTAGTCTTTTATTTTGTTACTTTGGTGTAATAAGGAGATCAGCATCAGTAACAACATCAACCGTAGTGAAACCATTACCCGATAGTCCCAGCTACCAAAAGTTCCAGAACTACACTGACCTGATTCCTTTATAGTCAAGGATATGTAGGCAACTTTTGAAACATGGTTCGGTCAAACTTTTCAAAAACGCTTCACAATGGGGTATGCGAATGTGTAAAGTCGTTCGTAACTGGTCACTTTGTCTTTGCCCGAAAAATCTTCGTGTTTTCGAGAAAAGAGGGGCAACTGTGAGCACGTGACTTTTCACCTATCATATATCCCTACAAAACTCAATAAAATAAATTAATTTTACAAATTTTGTTGAATTTTAGTGTTAATTGTGAATTGTTTTGCATTTGCATATTTATGATTCATCTTTTAAAATTATTAAAATTGCATAATTAGGCGCATTACTATTATCGAGGAATTATATATTTTTTATTTGTAATTAATTGAATTAAATAACAAACGGATAATGATTATTTGATGTAATGTAGTTTTAACAACTAGTTGCTAAAATTAGTCATTTCCGAACAAATTGTGAAAAATTGATTTCTTTAATATATATGAATGTCAAATTAATTGTTTTGACCTTAAGTAATTTATCAATTAATCTATAATTAGACTAGTTAGAATTAATTAACACAAATTTGTGGGGTTTGGGTTAATTTAAATTAATTAAGTGGTCTAGACTAGCTTAAGGAAATTAATTTGGACCTGGGCTAAAAGAACACCCAGGACCAAACATGTCTCTACAATACCCCATCCACCCAGGCCCAAAATTACCCGGTCTAGACCCCCGTCCCCTAAACGACCCTGTTTCAATGCCCCAGCCGTTGGATCATCTTGATCCAACGGTCCTAAACTAATGACCCCTTAAGTATAAAACTGTCCAAATATTACCCTCTACCCCAATTGACTCAAATCCTAACACCCCCGTAGAGACGACCCCCTCCGTCTCTCTCTTATCTCTCTAGCCTCCGCCCGGAACCACCGCCTGCCGCCTTAGCTCCACCGGTCGGAAATCGCCTCCGATGGCGGAGCACCACCAATCAATCCCAAATTTCTACCCTACAACCTCCTTCACTTCCTAAACCCCCTCCTAGCATTAGTTTCCTTAGAAAAACACCCCAAAATCCACAATTTCAGATCTAAAATTCCAAAACCCTAGTTTTCTTATGAACTCTGTTTCAAGGATTTCTAATGGCTCATACTTGCATGAGTCGATAACTCTTGATGAGAGCTATCGATTCATGCGGGTTTGGACTATTTCCAACCGCCGGAATCCGGTCAATTTGTTCCCACTTAACCAGGTGCTTCCCCTCTTCCTGTTATAATTTAAAATTGATCACTTACACTACAAGAAATTTGATTTTTAACGACCATTTCTTAATGAAGGGACATAAAACCGATCGTTATAAGTATATTATAGCAACTAAATTTTTTCCTGGTCGTTAAAACTAATTTTTTGCTCAATATTAACAAGGGAATAATATTCGGTCA
Source organism: Nicotiana paniculata (assembly GCA_005239505.1). Lineage (NCBI taxonomy): Eukaryota > Viridiplantae > Streptophyta > Magnoliopsida > Solanales > Solanaceae > Nicotiana > Nicotiana paniculata. The sequence goes on along the minus strand of MDKI01022874.1, from coordinate 581 downwards.
TTAAAATATAACACAAGCGGTAGTTAAATAATTATTAGTTAATGAAAAAGTGGAAAAAGAGAAAAAAGTGGCGCTAACTTTTCCCACTTTTTTTCCCAACCTAATTCCGCCAAATCTCCCACCCCCACAAAAAAAAAGAAAAATTCCCAAACTTCGAATAAACAGTCCATCGTATAACCTAATTAGCCCCAAACTTCTCTAGCAGTCAGTAAACCTTTTTTTTTGAGAAGGAAGCAGTCAGTAAACCTCGGTTTGAACGAATGAGCAGAGGGAATTAGGGAACGAATTGAAGCTGCTTGTCACCTCCATTGATAACAACTGCTCATCTTTAAGGTTCTTTTCATCACGGTAAGGTTTAAAATTTTAGAATTTAAGGTTTAGAATTGAGTAATAATTTTGCTAGAAAAGGCATTTGTTGAGCAATATCTGTTTTGAATGAGCAATTGCTATATCTCCTATCACGATTAAATCATCTTCTCTAACAGTTTATTCTGAATGTCAATTTCGTACTATCAGTTTCACTGAGTGTCGAGTATAACTGTCGAAATATCGGTCCTCCTAAAATCGAAGTTGATAATTTT
>ML356129.1:0-48698 GCA_005239505.1 Nicotiana paniculata | reverse complement strand
CTCAGGAATAATAGCAACTTCCTTCAACTCATAGCAAACTCAACCCTCACTCATCCCGAGTGAGCTTGATTCACGAGACTATGCTGCCTAAATCCCGCAACCCGTCTCATACCTTCCTGATAATCTTTCTACAACCCAGAGTTTATTTCTCTCACTCCTCCAATACTATCTTGCATGCTGAAACATATCAAAGAGTATTCCAACCATCTTCCTTTTTCTCAAAAATTACTCTGCAAAAGCTCGATTCTCGATCATACTACTGCCTGAAACCCTTAAACGCCGCATTCTTAACTTTTGAACTCACTAGGACCGCTATTGAGAGTCACCCACTCTGACTGGCCCCGAATACAATCAACTACAAGGCTCTTCTAGCACAAGAACACCTCTTTTCCTTGAAGCACGTGACTGAGTCACTACTCTGACAACTCACCTATGCCTTAAAAAAAATTCTGAATCTTCCAAAGCCTAACCTCGGTCTGGCAGGGCTAACTTTTTCACACACTCATCAAATCTCACGCACAATCATCATTTTACTCCTTTCCCCTTAGCTGTGATAACTTGCCGACCAGCCGCAACCCTATGATAACACAATCCTGCAACCCAGTTGTAGATGGTGGGACTCCCCCACTTAGCTCGAAGCACCTCCTTGCACCACTCTAAACCCTGTCGAGATCCTTTCTCCTTTGATAACACGATCTTGCTCAACCCATCCGTCCAATTCTTCCTAATTCTCTTGCTAGCACTCCCTAAATACTCAAATTCTCTAGCATCATTCACACATTCAGCCTCCTACTGGATAGCCACTAGAACCCCTCAGAGAGACCTGCCAACCATGCCACCGCTAACCTATTCACAGGAGATATCCCACCTGTGGAAATCACCCACGAACACCTTCCAATGATGCCAAAATGCCCGCTCTCTACGACTTCAATACCCCATCTTACGCCCTGCTTCATTTACCAACTTTACTAGTCAGCCCGCTCCTTATGGACATCCATTAAATGCGCGACAATATCTTCAAATTCCAAGTTATGCTGACGCTCCCCTACTTTGCGACTGCTCGACTTCCGCTTCTTCCACCTTGCCTCCTAGAAATGGAACCACCGCATAGCCTCACTTCAGGATCATTCTCTGTAGCTCTGAAACCAGCAGATCACCACGACTTCAAGCTCTCTGAAGATCATCTTTCTCTAGCTACCTTCATTATCAACACTTATCTGGTACTGAACCACCACACCTCGCGGTCTCTGCCCATCGCATTCTTCAATACTTCTTCTTAATACTCTGACCCCACACAACCGAAGAAATCATAGCACCGACAAACTTAACACATGCCATTCGATCGCTGACGACGACTTCACGTCACAGGTGCATATCCCACCTCACTTGAAGACACCAAGTCTTACTACTTATCAACCCCAACCAGACCATTCATAATCCAAATGCCTTTCATCCGCCGGAACTAAAATACTGAAATCTCGAAATCACATTCTGAGAAGACCTCCCTTCAAACCATTTATCACCCCCAACATACGGGCAAGCATTCTATCATCATATCGACATCGCACGATAACCAATCGCAAGCATCATCACTACCTGAGCATAGCCTTAAGGCTCCTAGAAACGCAGCTACTGAGCTGAAACAACATATTCTTCTTCTGAAGGGCCATAACAACAGCCCCCCACCAATTACACATGGAAACATCTCGAATTACATCTGTAGCACCATTTCAATTCCTCAAACTCCTGATTCATAGCAAGCACTCGCGACGCGTAATATTGAGTAGGAATGAACATAGGCATAAGCCTCAAAGGAATCAAATCGCACGATGAGGAATCAAGAAGGGAAGTACTCCTACCAGCCCTGTAGCCTCTCGAAGATAAGTACAGACGTCTCCGTACCGATCCGCAAGACTCTACTAGACTTGCTCATGACTCGTGAGACCTAAGGGAACCTAGAGCTCTGGTACCATGTTGTCACGACCCAAAATCCATAAGGTCGTGATGGCGCAGGACATCATTGTCAGGCAAGCCAATCATTAATTAATCAAAATAAATTCCTGATTATCATTTATGAAAAAGAATTTCCTTTCACTTTATTACATATTAACTAAATAAAATCTGCCAAGTAAAATAATAGTTTAAAATATTACGCTTTAACAAATATATCCCATCATATCCCAGAACCCGGTGTCACAAGTACATGAGGTATTTCTAAGAATTTATACAATCATCACTAAGCCTGTCCGAAACACAAATTGGACTAGAAAATTAAAAAACGAAAACAAATACAGAATGAGGGAGACCCTGTCAGCTACAGATCGCCTCCGGACGGTGCAGCTCGCCTAAGCCTCTGAATCCTCCACATTGCTATGAAAGTATCTGTGCAATAAAATACAAAGCAAGTGCAGCATGAGTACAAAAATACAGTGTACTCAGTAAGTCGCACTAACCTCAAAGAGGTAATGACGAGAGGTCGAATTAGACACTCACTAAGGGCCAGCAAATTAATTAACAACATAAGATGAACACGGTAGGCATGTAAAGGTAGCAAAGCAGCAATACATATAAGGCACTGAAATCCAAGTAAATATTGGGAATAAACAGACAGTTACCACTTCCTCAATATTTTTCAAAATATCTTAAATAAATAATTTCCTCTTTGTTTTCCTTCGAATATCATAAATCAGAAGTTACTTCTTTATTTTCCCCAAATATCTTATCACTTCAAAAATCATGAAAAACATTTAACAATTTAGCATGCGCATACGGGATAAGGAAAACCGGCCTGAGCTGTCATAATAATCAACTATGTGCACTGCGGAGGATTGAACGGCCCGTACCAAAAGTGCACTTCTCAAAAAAATACTCATGACTATGCACTGCCGAGGATCGAACGGCCTGTACCAAAAGTGCATCTCTCAATATAATAATCATCTTTGTGCACTACCGAGGATCGAACGGCCTGTCCCATAAGTGCACCTCTCAATATAATAATCATGTCTATGCACTGCCGAGGATCGAACGGCCCGTACCAAAAGTGCATTATAAATCCGTCGTGGCGTACGGCCCGCTCCCATGAGACTGGGGGAAATAACACTCCGCTCGCGGAATATAAATTGTGAAGCGGTCACATGCAGTCATGCACAATCAACAGTCCACCCCGACTACGTCGGGAAAACAAATACTCAAGTAAATGACAAATTTCTCTTTTGAAAACCACAAAATAGTATTTGAACCCTTTTATTTCGAAATTCACTTGCTAAGTCTTCTTATAATGTTTAACAACATAACCTTATCCGGAAACACAATTGTCTGCGAAGGAAATCAATTCTCTTTTTAGATGCTTAAGAAAATAAACTCTAATCTTCTTTAGTCATTCAATTACAATTTAAACTATATTAGCAGTTTAATATTACAGACAAGGTCACAGGTACAACAGCTAAGCATGCTAGTGGGTCCTAGGCTACCCAAACATGGCATAATAGTAGCTACGCACGCACTCCCGTCACCTCTTGCGTACGTAGCCCCGTAGATAGTAATACATACTTAATTAGTTCACCGAGGGGGAAAATTCCCCCTCACAAAGTTAGAAAGGAGACTTACCTCGTCCGAAGTTCCAATACAGGCTTCCAAGCTCTTCCGACGACTCCAAGGGACGCACAACGCCCCAAAACTATCCAAACAACGACAGACCAATGAAAACATATTCTAATACTTGCAAAAATTCCAAATTATATAATTTCCCAACTCCGCTCAGTGAAATCACCAAAATACCCTCGGGCCCACGTGCCCGAAATCCGAAATTTCTCGAAGATAAATTCTACCCATAGCTCCACTAGTTCAAATATGCAATTTACTCTACATTCCATGCTCAATTCATGGCTAAAACTCCGAATTACCATTTTTTAGGTTTCTTTAAGATTTCCCAATTTCCTACCAAATTCCATGATTATTCCATGCATATAATCTTTTATTCAATTCAAAAACGTGAAGAAATTACTTACCTTGCGATCCTTGGCGAAATCCTCTCTTTGAAGCTCCTCAAAATCGCCCATAGCATATGAAAATAGATGGAGAAATGACCAAATTCTCGCTTAAAAACAATCTGCCCAGGCCCATGCTCCGCACCTGCGGTCCCCTTGTCGCAGTGCGCCCAAATCTCTCGCACCTGCGGCCTCCTTGACTCCAGCCCAATTTTTCACTAGCGGCACCCTTAGCCGCACCTGCGGCCAAAGCCTCGCAGGTGCGATTACACCATATGACAGCGACCTTCAGCTTTCTTCAACTTCAATTATTGATCCATTGACCACCTGGAATCCACCCGAGGCCCCCGGGACCCCATCCAATTATACCAACCTGCTCCAAAACATAATGCGGACTTGCTCGAGGCCTCAAATCACGTCAAACAACATCGAGACCATGAATCGCACCCAAATCCCAACTTTATGAACTTAGAAATTTTTAACTTCTACATCTGATGTCGAAACCTATCAAATCACGCCGATTGATCCCAAATTTTTCACACAAGTCATATTCGACATTACGGACGTGCTCTAACTTCCGGAATCGCATTCCGAACTCGATATCAAAACTTCCACTTCCGGTCGGATTTCTCAAAAACCTTCAAATTTCTACCTTTAGCCAAATGACTTCAAAATGACCTCCGGACATCCTAATTCATTTCTGATCGCGCTCCCAACTCTAGAATCACCATACGAAGCTATTCCTAGACTCAGAATCCCAAACGGACATCAACATCACTGTAATGCGCTTCAGGCCAAACTTGGGAAATTTCTTCAAAAATGTTGACTTCCACAATATCCACTGAAACGCTCGCGGGTTATCCAAAACCCGATCCGGACATACGCCTAAGTCCGAAATCATCATACAAACCTGCTGGAACCTTTAAATCCTGATTTGGAGGTCGTTTACTCAAAATTCCAATCTTAGTTGATTCTTCCAACTTAAGGCTTCTGAATGAGGAATTCAAAGAACATTTAGATGTAGGAGACTAATTTAGCAATTATTTTGTAATTACTAGATGTTTGTTGGAGGCCTTTCTGTGATCAGAATTGGGTATTCTACAAATGTAATTATTTTTATTTCAATAATAATATTTACAGTTGTTACAAAAAAAGTTCACAACTAAGTCAAAGCATTGAAACAAAAGGTTGTATGCTCATTGCTACTGAATTATTTGGTAATACCTAATACTCTAATTACTTGCAATCTATCGCTTCTGTCGTTAGCACAAAATAACTTTCAATAGTTGTGGTTCGACGAGAATTTGCATTTCGAAAGCAACTTCATGTTGAATACTGATCGTCTGCCAAAGTAGCAATTCGGGTTTTCTATAGTAAATATTTGAAACTTCAGGAGTCGTTCCTCAAGTTTGAATTAATATAGCTTTAAATTTTAGGAACGGTTGCTGGGTTTTGAAACTTAACAATTGTTTACTCGTAGAATGTAAAATTTTGAAGGCTATAAATCGTTGCTTGGTTTTGAACTTATTAAAGTTTGATTCCCATGAATTCTTTATGGCATTTGAAAATTCAACAATTTTTTGAACTCTAGTATCAATTACCAGAGTTTTGTTTTGTATTTTAGTTGGGGGCAAAAATATCAAGTTACTCTCACTCAAACACACCAGGGGTTACTTTTCTAATACAATAAAAAAAGCTGGCTAAACTCTAATAATAGGGGTTAAAATGACTATTTTTCTAATTCTTGCATAGAATTACCAGCTGACCAAGTTGTACAAGAATTCTTATTGCACCAGATATTTAAACCAAAATAATAGGTGCATGATATGTATTTGGAAATATTCTTATGTATGTAGATATTATTGATTTCGATTATTTAACCATGATAAATTGATATAATTGGTGTAAACTTTCGATTAATTTTTACCACGGTATTGTATTCGACGTGCAAATGGGACGACATCAAATTCAACAATGCTTGCACTGGATTAGCTAGTATCCATGATAAGATATAGACACTGGGTAGTGGTTTAGACTTGGTAACAATCAGTCTCTATGTATAAATATATACATATGATTAATATGTATGGTGATGAACGTTAAATCAATACAACTGTGTTTACCCTTAAAATCGGATAATAATTAAACTTATAATGTGATTTTAGGGACACGTAATTTCACCTAATACCAATTGATAAATATGAAGATTAGTAATAGAAATTAACAATAAGGTAAAGAAAACCAGTGTTGAACAGAATTCAGCCATTGAGCTAGAGTGCCTTGAACTGATTGATACCAGAACAGTTAAAAATAAAGCAAGCTGATGAACAAGAGATTATAAGCTAAAGAGAGTGTTATATTGCTTTTTTATGCGAGAACAATGTGTCTCACAAATGATTAGAAATCCCCTTTATATAGTAGAGGAATTATACTTATGTTACAGTTCTAATTACAGAAGGAGGTCCCATGATTAGCTAAACAACAGCTCTTGATTCAATATGTTCCGATATTTCTGCCATGATTGTTGACTAGTCACGGATATATCACCTTCTTTTTATCTCCGGTCTTGCTCGATGTCTACCTTGTTTGTCATCAATTCTTAATGGTCTCGATCTCGACAGGTACCTCGAATTCCGAGCTCGGTACCTTGTCCTTGTGCCTCGGTCCGATCTACTACCGGGCCGACCATCAATACATCTCCCTAGTCTCGGTCAAATAGTAAAATCAGGTTGGCCCGATTTTAACCCTATATAGATAGTCCCCTCATTTTTTGGAGTGTAATGACAAGAAACTAATTGAGCCTTCCATTTTTACCTCGTCATGTCATGACGTCACCCTGTGATGTAAGCGATGGAAGTGAATGAAACGTCCCATCAGTATAGTTTCCACAAGTTATTAATGTGTGTCAGTTGGTGGTCGGCCACTACTACCCTTGAACCGTTTCCTTGAATCCCATAAATATGCCGCTTTTTACACTATTTCAAATTTACTTTCAATCCTTTCTAATCTCCAAAGCTTTTTACATCTTTCAAGCTCTTCCGTTCTGCAAAATTTTCAGGTTTCGTTGTTAACCCCTTCTCAAAACACCAAGTCCTATTATATTCTTCTTTCTTCAAACTCAAACCAAATGGAGAAGACGTCAAAAATCGTACCACAAAATGAAACCGCTTCATCACCGTGGTCGGTCGGTGAAAAAACACCGATGGAGCTGCATCCTGAGGAGTGTGTTCCCGGGGGATGCATTGCCACCTCCGACTTTAAGATCGAGAAAACTTCATCGGTCCCTGGTCGATGCGAGCCAGTGTCGAGGTATATATGCTCGATAACAGAGAACTTCCTTAAGCATGTGCAACTGGAAAGGCAAAGAGGTGGTGATTCCGGCTCCCGAAGAAAACATCACTACCCACGTGGAAGGGTTTTTGATTGTTTACACTTACCCTTTCACATTGGGCCCCCTCGATCCCGTTATCGTCGATTTCTACCGCAAGTACCAAATAACATTAGGTCAACTCCATCCCTTTTTTTGACAGATTGTTATCTTGCTTCAATTTTATATGAGCAAGATCGAGGGGCTTCCATTCACCCTTGACAATCTCATCAGGTTGTATAGCCCCCCGACTCTATCGAAGCAGGTTAATGAAACTTTAGCGTCGGGCTACCAAGGCACTGATATCGAGCATAGATGAAGACAAAGATTGAGGCTGGATGGGCAGGTTCATTCGAGTGAGGACTTCCGACTAATCCCGGCCGAGAAGATGCCATTTCCCAAGAAATGGAATATGAAGCGTGAGTACAATCCCACTGGTAGCCTCTATTTATTATTCTGTTCCTTTAATTTTTCTCATCGATATCCTTTTCCATGATGTAGCGGTTGCTTGGATGCCTGGTGCAATTCCTAACCTCGAGAGCTGGGTCAGGGAACTGGCCTCGACCTCTACGTACGTTGAGCCTGCACGGCGCAATTTATCAAAAGGCCGATGGGAAGCCAAAAATCATGGTAAGCCCTTTTTCACGTGTATAGTGGTTTGATTAAGATATTCCTCTCATACTTATTCAACTTCTTTTCCTGCAAGTCTTCACAAAGATACATTCATGAGGCCCCCATCTAGAGAAGAAGAAACTCTGATCCCGGTCCCGAAACCAGCGACAGAGAAAAATAGAAAAATGACCTCATCCTATGAGGATCCATAATCCAAGAAAAAGGCGGCTCTTAAGCCGAAGAAAGACACCGTCCTCTTGCCAGCTGGGTCAATTCGGATCTTAAGAGAGGAGGACGAGGAAGAAGAAGATAGCTCCGGGCTGGTGGCCTGAAAAAAGACGAGTACTGAGGCACTGAAGGCTGCCGAGCCGGTAGGAGCCAAAAATAATCTGCCCCGAGCTGACGGGGCCTCGGGAGGTGACTTGGGTGGAGTCCCCGAGTTGGCAAAAGCTGAGAGGGCCGCGTTCTGAGGCAAAAAGGTAGTAGAACCGACCATGAAGGTCAGTCTCGAGACCCCTCGAGATGAAAAGGATTCCCCAAGAGACCCACTTGGGGCAATAGAAATTGGAGATTCGTGGACCTTCCCTTCATTTTCCGGGGAGGAAACTGGGGAGGCCCAAGCTATGAGGACTCCCGATGTAGAAGGAGCCCACGGAGGGGAAGACCCCTTTTGTGGTTATTTTACTGGGATCGAAGATATCGCCGGTCTAAGCGACTTGGAAATACCGAGGAAGGATCCAAGTGGGTCCTCCTCGAGCTTCAGATTGACCAACCAGTTCCCGACCCCCAGCGCATGTCCCGGGACCAAACGAACCATAGTCGTCTCCATCCCAGAGGATGCTCGGGTTCTTGCCGCCCCCGTAGGGGTGGCCAGCTATCTTTAGTGTTGGTCACGGAGGAGGACCAGGCCTTAATGGACGAAGTGGAGGCTCCATGTCTTTTTGATGAGACACAACAAGCCTTGAATCGGGTAAGCCTTAACTTCCCTTATGAATATCATACTTGTGGTTTTCTTCTTTGTCTAACTTCTTACTTTTATATGTGTAGGCCTCGGTGCCTCATCATGAAGCATTCTCTAGGTCTCGAGTTTAGCTGAGTCAATATGAAGCTGACATTCAGAGGCTTACCAAGGAGAAGAATGCCCTTAAACTTCTCAATGGGAAAAAAGGAGAGGAGATCAAGGATCTCCGAGCTGAGTTTTCTGTGGCTCATAAGGATCAGTACGGCTTGATTGAGCAGGTAATGGACATCTTAGAAGCTCATGGCATCGGTTTGGGAATGATGGATAAAAATCTCACAGGTTGAGCAGAAGATCGAGAGGATCGAGCAGTTTTGTAAAGAGGTTGATACAATGAAGGCGGAGACCTTGGGATGGAAGCAAAATATGGGTCGCCTTGCTTCGGAGAAAGAATTTGCTCGAGTCCAATTGGCATCGTTTGAAAGTTAGCTTCAAGGCATGAAGGAGAAGAGCTCATATCAGGCCAAGAAAATAGAGGAGCTCGAGGCTCGGTTGGCTGCCGAACTTGCAAAGGCCAAATCTGAGGCAGAAAAGACTAAGGCCGATGCAGAGGCGATCGTGGTCGTCTACCAATCTGATGCTGAAGTTGTTCAAGCCCAAGCAAGAGAATATGTCGAGGCCTCCTAAACTCGAGCTCTTTGGATTGCCGAGCTCGCCAATGCCAATCTCGGAGAGAAACCCTCGAGGAGATCCATGCTCGAGGTTTCGATCTTATTGATGAGATAAAGAAGGCCAAAGAGCACGAAGACGATGCTAAGGCATTAGCCTCCTCCGATGATGCCGAGAGCGGGTCCGAGAATAGGGGGACCCGATGGAGAAGAACCTGCCCCTGAGGAAAATTAGGAACCTTAGGAATTTTTCACTTTCGTTCTTTTGTGTAGGATCCTGATCGGACATTGTAAATATTCTCATATATATATATATATATATATATATATATATATATATATAAAGACTTCTTTCCTTTCTGACTTGTCTTTATTTCATTTTTTGCCTTGTCAAAATTTTGTTTCATTCATGCTTTATGAAAATTTTGTTCATAAGTTTGAAGCTTAGGAAATCTGATCGAAGTCGGACCAGTGTAGTCTTTACAATCGAGTGAGTACTTGCTCGAACTCAAAGTAGGGTGACCCTTAGGTTTTAGTTGAATGATGGTGATTTGTCGAACTCAAAAATAAAATGGCCCTAAGGCTCTTGAATTAGGCCGATATTGCTTTAAAAAGAATGGCTTTTTTCCCTTTTCGGCTTTAAAAAGTTAAAAATTTTGGTATGCCTTAGCATGAGATAAATTTGTACCCACTAGGGCTTTCGAGGGTTGATGTTATCGAAACCCTTTGTTTCGTTATGCCTCAGCCCAAAATCTTTGAGAGTTCGAACAATCCGGTACCCCTTAGGGTTTTCGAGGGTTGATGTTGCCGAAATCCTTTTTAATTTTGCCAAGGGTAGACTTTTTTTTAACCGGTTTTATGAAAATATTTGAAGGCATGTTTTATTACGGAATTCGGACGTCTCCGAACCTTGTTAATTTGGTTGTAGACTTTAGCTTGGGCTTTGCCTCTTCGGCTTGTTTCCTGGTTTTAGTCCCCGAGTGGGGTGGCCGTGGCCTATAAAATCGAGGGTTGCCTTTTTAAGGTCTTACGATCTCGAGGCTTTAGTAATTCGATTATGTCAATTTTTCGGACGGCAGTCCCCGAGTGTGGGGTTAATTGTTTGAACTTCAATTGTGATCTCTCTTAAGCCTTTTTCCACAATAGATCAAAAGTATGAAATTGTACAACAACAATAACAAAAAAACTCAGTTTGATCCCAACAGGTGGGGTTTTGGGGAGGGTAGTTTGTACACAGACCTTACCCCTACCTAATGCAGGTAGAGAGACTGTTTCCAATAGACCCTCAGGTCATAAAGGGAAAGAAGAAGAATAGGAAATCAAGGAAGGAAGAAAGGTGGAAGAGAAAATAAAAAAGGGAATACAATACCTGAGGCGAACAAAAACACATAATAAAAATTTAAGAATATGAAGGGACATGCATGCTACGAAGACTATCGGTGAACAACTATAAACTATCTACTAACCTTCTACCTTAATCCTCGACCTCCACACCCTCCTATCAAGGGTCATGTCCTCAGTGAGCTGAAGCAGCGCCATATCCTACCTAATCACCTCTCCCCAATATAATATGGTCCCAGATGAAGTCTATGCCTAAAAGTATGAAATTGTAAAGTAAAAATTTTTCTAAGGCATGAAATGTTTGGCAAGGAAAAATAATTCTCTCAATAGATTATACATGCGTACATGTTTTCCGTTAGGGCTTGAGTAATCTACATGGGCACAGTTCATTCGACCGTTTGTCCCTTAGATACAAAATTTACCTATCGAGACCCTGTTGACACGAAGTACTTTCCTTGTAAAAGTTGACATTCGAGGGTGATTCCCCCCATTACTCAAGGTTTATTATAAAGAAGCCTCGGATATTGTTGAATTGCTCTAAGTTAGTACGAAAAATGGTTGCCTCGTTAAAAACCTCGCCGGAAAAACCCATTTGGGACAAAAATCGATCTAAGGGAAAAAGAGTGCAACGCGTGCTTTCAGACCTAAGGAATTTGTGTTGAAGAATCCCTATATGTCTTCGATTGGACACCTGCAATTGGTTAGTATAAAATATGAATGAAAATGGAGAAGGTCGTACCTTAGCAGTAATATCGTTTGAGGAGTGATACGTTCAAATTGTTTGGTAATTGCACGTCGTTCATCATTCCAAGTTTGTAAGATCCTTTTCCGACGATATCGAGGACCTGATAGGGTCCCTCCTAGTTTGGGCCAAGTTTTCCTTTGTTTGGGTTTCGAGTGTTGAGGGTGACTTTTCTCATAACTAAGTCCCCGATTTTATAGTGTCAAAGATTGGCTCTTCGGTTGTAATACCTTTCGATCTGCTGTTTCTGTGCGGCCATTCGAACGAGGGCGGCTTCCAAATCTTTCATGTAGCAATTCAAGGCTCGTATTCATAGCCTCGTGATTTGAATCTTACATTGCATACCGAAACCTAAAGCTAGGGTCCCCGACTTCGACCGGGATCCGAGCTTCGGCACCAACGGCATTTCCCCCGTACTAGATTTCGACGTTGTAGAGTACGCCCAAAGGACCTCGGGAAATATTTCTCTCCATTTTCCTTTAGCGTCGGTCAATCTTTTCTTTAGATTTTGAATAATGGTCTTGTTTGTCAATTCGGCATGTCCATTCCCACTAGGATGATACGGTGTTGATAGAATCCTTTTTATCTTGTGGTCTTCGAGAAACTTTGTCACTTTGTTGTCGACGAATTGCTTCCCATTGTGGCATACGATCACGTCAGTCATCCCAAATTGACATATAATATGGTCCTAGATGAAGTCTTATGACTTCTTTTTCTTTAACTTTCTCGAAGGCATGTGCTTCAACCCACTTAGAGAAATAGTCAGTCATAAACAAAATGAATTGAGATTTACCTGGGGCCTATGAGAGAGGGTCGGCGATATCCATTCCCCATTTCATGAACGGGCATGGGGATAAGACTGAGTGGAGTTGCCCCCCGGGTTGGCTAATCATCGGCGCATACCTTTGACATTTGTCGCACTTTCGAATAAACTCTTTTTTATCCTTTCTCATATTATCCCATTGTATCCTACTCTGACAACTTTGTGAACCAATGACTCGGCACCAGAATGATTTCTGCAGGTACCTTTGTGAATTTCCCGTAGGACGTAGGCGGTATCTCCTGGTCCCAAACGTATTGCCAACGGTCCATTGAACATCCTTCTATACAGTGTTCCATCCTCGAGCAATGTTGTAAAGACCCGTAAAAATTTCATGGCAAAACAATAATGCCCAAATATGTCCCCGTGTTGATATAAATGTAGAAATTCTTAACTATGCTATCGCAGATCAGGTATGCGGACCGCATAGTGGTCGCATACTTGGACAGTTTGCTATCCATTTTGAGGACAGCTATGCGGCCTAGAATGCGATTGCATTTCACGAATGTGGGCCACATAGTTGTCGCATTCTTGCACCTCCATTTTTGCGGAGGAGGTTACTCGACGCACTATGCGATCGCATAACAGGTATGCGGACCTCATAGTGGTCGCATACCTGGGAAGTCTGGTTTCCTTTTGGCCATTTCGAGGGCCATTTATGCGACAGGAATGCAGACTGCATAGCAGGGATGCGATCGCATTCCTGACCACATTTTTGCTTCAGGATTCCTAAAATTCTAATTTTATACCCGACCCCCAGTTCATTAAAACACATACCCTTCCGTTTTAACCATTTTCTGAACAAAATAGAGAGTGGGAAGAGAGAGTTCTTGAGAGAGTAGGTTTCATCTTCACCAAATAAAAAAAAATTCATTCTTCACTATCACTCGGGCCTGGAAGTTATTGAGTAATTGTCATCTTCTTCACCATAAGAGGTAAGTCTTCACCCCATTTCCCCAAATTCTCAGGTTTTGGTTAAAAATGGCACACACATAAATTGATTCTTGAAGATAAAAGTTGATACCTCGCATGCATGTAAGTTAAACTCTATAATCTAGTAAAGGGAAACGATTTTGGGTAATTATTCAAAAAAAGGGGGTTAGTAATCTAAGGGGCTACATAGCGTTCGATAAAATTCCTAAATGAGTTCGAATTATGTTTATGGTTCCTAATTCTAAGTGAAATATGTCACATTGTAGAATAGATTGATGGTGCTAGACGGTCCGGTGATTTGTGATAAAAAAAATTAAAGGGGAATTTTGATTCAAGGTATGTATGGCTAACCTTAATCTTTGTAGAGTTACCTTGTTGGTGTCCGAGCACACGGTATGAAATTCTTGCTTGAGCCTATGTGAATTGATTGTCCTGCTGTGTTGAGGGGTACGAGTTCATTCTCTGATTTTTCTTAAGTCGATTACCATGCTAATTGAGACTATGAAGGGTGATTTCTTGTGCTTATCCTATCATGAGTAAGGTTCGTTAAATGTTCAAATATGTCGATATGGAAGTATGTGCTACTAAATGAAAGAATTTTAACGTACCCTAATGTGGGAATGTATCTAATTGTTAAGGGCCGAGTGTGGAAAATGATGAAAAGAAACTGTGGATTGATTTAATTGAGTTAAATAGTGATAGCAACACCATACATGAAATTACTGTTTGGTAAGGATTATTGTGCCTTGATTTCATATAGTTGTTGGTTGATATGAACTTATGTTCTTGATGATGAAGATCCCTGTGATAAAATTGTTGGTTGTTATTACTATCAAATGTGATTGTACGGTGGGATCGGGTTGCGCGCCGCAACATGAAGTAATAAGGGTGGAGAGGTAATAAGGGTGAACTTTTATTGTACGGTGTGATCAGGTTGCACTCTGCAACACGAAGTAATAAGGGTGGAGAGGTAATAAGGATGAGATGAGAATTACAATGGGATCGGGTTACGCGCCGCAACAGATGAGCAATTGAAATGAATAACTGTGGAATCTTCATTTGTGATTCTATATATCTGTGTGGTACTTGTGTGGTTACCCTGACTGTTTTCTAATTGTGTACTGTTTGATTCGACTTAGAAAAAACTTTGTTTATACATACTAGTACTATTCAACGGTACTAATGTCCTTTTTTCCGGGGACGCTACATCTTTTATATGGATGTAGGTGGTTCCATAGCAGGTAGCTCAGGCCGCCGATAGTGGTGCTTCCCCTTCATACCTTCAGCAGATCCGGTGAGCCCCATTTCCTCTCGGGGCCGTGTGTAGTCTATATCATCTCTTTTGTATATGTTATGTCTTCTAAGGTATAGTCGGGGCCTTGTTGCCGGCAAGTATTGTGTAAACCCTTAGTACTCTTAGAGGATCCGTAGACATGATGTGGGTTGTACATATATGTATTTGGGCAGTAATTGTGTTTACTAGTAATCGTGGTCCAAATCAGAATTATTGTATGTTTTGTGATTATCAAATGTTGAAATGATAAAGGATGAAATGAACTCAAGTAGTAGATTCATGATTAAACTCTAAATTGCTAATTCATGTTGAATAATGTATATTGTAAACACGGGGTAACACATTGGGCAGGAAAGGCAATCCAGGTCCGCTTGACCGGGATCATCCGGTTGGGCGCCGGTCTCATTCCTCAATTTTGGGGCGTGACAAATATAAATCGTGCGGCCTTCATGCGCAGAGCCCTTGATTCCTTGGGATCCAATGGAAGCTTCCCGTTCTTTAGGTATTAAATATACTTATTCCTCCAATCCCAGGTCAGAATTGTGGAGTTTATTTCGGCGTGACCTTCTTCGATTACTGGCTTCTAAAGTTGTACGACAGTCCCCAAGATAAACTCGTCATCTTTGACCGATGATCCCAAATTTTCAAGGGCATCAGCCTCACTATTTTTCTCTCGAGGTACGTGTTGCAGGGTCCATTCTTTAAATCGATGTATGGCCACCTGTAGTTTGTCCAAGTACCTCTGCATTCGGTCTTCTCGAACCTCGAAAGTTTTGTTGACTTGGTTTACCACAAGTAAAGAGTCACATTTGGCCTCGATGACCTCTGCTCCCAAAGTCTTAGCTAGCTCGAGACCTGCAATCATGGCCTCATACTCGGCCTTATTGTTAGTTAACTTGGAAGTTTTGATAGACTGTCAAATTGTATTACCTGTGGGTGGCTTCAAAATGATACTAGCTCGGACCCCTTCACGTTCGAACCGTCGTCTGTGTTGAGGGTCCACACCCCTAATGATGTACCCGATTTTAAAAATAGTTCCTTTTCAACCTCGGGTACAAGGGATGGCGTAAAGTCGGCCACGAAGTTTGCCAAGATTTGAGACTTGATGGTCATTCGGGGTTGATACTCAATATCGTACCCGCTGATCTCGACGGCCCATTTGGCCAATCGGCTTGAGAGCTCGGGATTATGCAAAATATTGCGAAGGGGATAAGTAGTCACCACACAAATTGGGTGACATTGAAAATATGGTTTTAATTTCCTAGGGGCGCTTATTAGAGCAACCGCTAATTTTTCTAAGTGTGGGTACCGGGTCTCGACCTCACCCAAGGTTCGACTAACATAGTTAACAGGAAATTGTGTACTTTTCTCTTCTCAAAATAGGACCCCAGTTACCCCGATTTTCGAGACTACTAAGTATAAGTAGAGTTGCTCGTCCGCTTTCGGAGTATGAAGCAGTGGCGGGATCGAGAGGTACCGTTTTAGTTCTTCCAATGCTTGTTGGCATTCCGGGGTCCATGCAAAATTGTTCTTCTTTTAAGCAGTGAGAAGAAATGGTGACTTCTATCTGGGGACCTCGAAATGAATCGGCCTAGGGCGGCTATGTGCCCTGTATACTTTGGTACGGCCTTAACATTATCCACGATCGTGATATCTTCGATGGCCTTGATTTTTATCGGGGTTTATTTTGATGCCCCGATTTGATACCATGAAGTCGAGGAACTTCCCCGAGCCTACCCCGAATGCGCACTTCTCCAAGTTTAGTTTCATGTTGTACTTTCTTAGTATGTCGAAGGTCTCCTGCAAATAATTCAAATGGTCCTCTGCGCGCAGGGACTTAACTAGCATGTCATCAATATAAACTTCCATTGATTTTCCTATTTGTTCTTCGAACATTCGATTTACTAGGCATTGATAAGTAGCACCAGCATTTTTTTGTCCAAACGGCAAAAAGTTATAACAATAGGTGTCGTACTTAGTGATGAACGAAGTATTTTCCTGATCCTCCGGGTTCATTTGTATTTGATTGTACCCGGAGTAGGAATCGAGAAAGCTAAGGATCTCGTGCCCGACCGTGGCATCAATCATGCGATCGATATTTGACAAAGGAAAGAAATCTTTAGGGCATTCTTTGTTTAAATCCTTATAGTCCACGCACATTCTAAGTTTATTTCCCTTTTTAGGAATTACAACTACGTTTGCTAACCATTCGGGATACTTTACTTCCCGAATGGATCCTATTTTGAGAAGTTTGGTTACCTTATCCTTAATGAATGCATGTTTTACCTCGGTCTGGTGCCTTCTCTTTTGTTTTAATGGGAAGAACTTCGGTTCCAAGCTTAGATGATGTGTAGTGATCTCCGATGGGATACCTGTCATATCTAGATGGGACCAAGAAAAACAATCCATATTATCTATAAGGAATTTAATGAGTTTTTCCCTGAGCTTGGGGGTTAACCTCGTGCCCAGGTATACCTTTCGCTCGTGTCACGACCCAAAATCCGCTAGTCATGATGACACCTAACCCAACCCGCTAGGTAAGTCGGCTAATAACTATCCAATTCAATAATGTTAACAAGTTAATTAAACAGAATAAATTATCTAGATGTATACATATCCCAAGGATTGGTAGTACAAATCATGAGCTTCTAAGAGTAGAATTTACAAAAAAAAACTGAGATGAAGTAAATACATCATCTGTTTGAAAATTACATAAATAGAGTTTGATGAATCTAAGACTACCATGAACAAGAGGCATCCACAACCGGAAACCGAGTACGTCTTCAAATCCGGCAACCATCGAGCATAGCAACAACAATAGATGCACGCAATGTAAAGAAGTGTAGTATCAGTACAACCAACCCTATGTACTGAGTAAGTAATAAACCTAACCTTAGGTTGAAAGTAGTGACGATCTCGAACAAAGGTCGGGTCCAATAACAATAGCCAACAACAGTTTATAACAACATAAAGCAATTAAACAAAGAAGTAACTCAGAGATAAAATGCTCAGCTTTTTCATAGCTTTTCGAAAATAATTCTGTTTTTCAAGTATATTAGTGAAAACCAAACTCCTTTACCGAAAACGTCGAAAATACAAGAAAGTTTGAAAATTGTGAGTTTTTCCCAGAAATCCTTTCAGCAGTAAATATGATGTTTCATTTTTCCCTTCAGATAGCAAGTGCAAAATACCTCTCTATGCCCATATGTCGATATATGTAAGAAGTCATGAATGACGTGATACCGTACGACATGACGAAAATGCATCTCTACTTGTATGTAATGTGCATGTCAAATGCGATGCGACTCAGTAATAAAATCATATACTCTCAGAGTATAAATTCACTCAGTCCTCCCAATCACTCAAACCTCACAGTCGCTCAGTCCTCGCAGTCACTCAATCCTCATAATCACTCGACACTCGGCAATCGGCACTCACACTCAGTAGGTACCTGGCGCTCACTGGGGGCGTGTACAGACTCCAGAGGGGCTCCATCAGCCCAAGCATTATATCAAGCCAATCATGACATAATCAATGAAACATGCTACAACATGCAGCCCGATCTCATAAATAAACATGTTGTAGCGTGCAGGACGATCTCATAAATAAACATATTGCGGCGTGCAACCTAATCCCATAAATAAACATGTTGCGGCGTGCAGCTCGACCCCTAAATATCCTCACAATTAGGCCCTCGGTCTCACTCAGTCATTAATATCTCCAGTCTCTCTCTCTCTCTCGGGCTCACCAAATCATGAAACTAGCCTGAATATGATGATGTGACGTAATAATAAATAATAGCAGAAACTGAGATATGATATGCATATGACTGAGTATATAAAACAATGAAAGCAGATAACTCAACAGCAGAAATGACCTCAGTGGGTCCCAACAGTATCGGCATAAGTCTGAACATGATATCTAGCATGATTGACAGCTCAATTACTATATCATATAGTGAAAGCATAGATATCAACATAATTAGGGCCACTATACAGTGCCATGGGAACAACATTGTCCCAATTAACAGGGTGCACGCCCGTCACCTAGCATGTGCATCACCTCAATACCAATCTCATAACACGTAATGTGGCGTATCATACCCTCAGCACTAAGTTTAGAAGAGTTACTTACCTCGAACAAGACAATTCCAATACCGAGCAAGCCAAGAGAAGGTCCAAAAATGCCATCTCGCGCGTTCCGACCTTCGAACGGCTCGAAACTAATCAAAAACAACTCAAATACATCAAACAAGTCTAAAGGAACCAATCCCAATCGAAAAAGGTCAAATCTTGAATCAAAACCCGAAATTGGCCCAAAATCCCAACCCGTGCCCGCACCTCGGAACCCGAAAAAATTCACAAAATCCGACAACCCATTAGATTACGAGTCCAATCATACTATTTTCACTCAAATCCGACTCCAAATTGATGTTCAAAACTCAAAAATTCATATTATGAAACTTTAGGCCAAACCCCCAAAGTTCTCTTTAAGATTCAACAACTAATTGCCAAAAGTGAAGATAGATTCATGAAATGTAATCAAAACCGAGTAGAGAATACTTACCCCAATCCTTGTGACGAAATTTGCTCCAAAAATTACCTCAGTCCAAGTCCCACATCTTAAAATGTGAAGAAAGAACCAAAACCTCGATTTTTATAACTCTGCCCAGCACTTTCGCATCTGCGGATAGGTGGCCACATCTGCGACCTTCGCTTGTGTGGAAAAGGGCTCGCATTTGCTAGACAGGCTGCTTCTGCGATGGCCATGACCGCATCTGGGGTCGCGCTTTTGCGCGATTACCTCCGCACCTGCGGACCTTCACTCCTCAACTAAACCTCAAATCTGCGACGCTTGGCTCCCATCTGCGGTCGTTGCACCTGTGCAATATCAATCGCAGGTGCAGAACTCCAGAACCAGCAGCTTCTCAGCAATAGCACCATGAAAAAAAAAAGGTCTGAAATCGATCTGAAACACGCCCGAGCCTCTCGGGACCCCGTCCAAACATACCAACAAGTCACATAACATAACACGGACCTACTCGAGGCCTCAAAACACACATAAAAACATCAAAATGATGAATCACGCCTCAATTCGAAATCATTAAACTTTGAAAATTCAACTTCCACAACTGATGTCGAAACCTATCAAATCACGTCCGATTGACCTCAAATTTTGCACACAAGTCACATTGACCTGGCGGACCTGCTCCCACTTACGGAATCGGAATCCGACCCCGATATAAAAAGGTCCACTCCCGATCAAACTTTCCAAAATTCCAACTTTTGCCATTTCAAGCCAAACTTTACTACGAACCTCCAAATCACGATCCGGATGTGCTCCTAAGTCCAGAATCACCCAACGGAGCTAACGAAACCATCAGAAATCCAATCCAAGGTCAATTACACAAAAGTCAAAACTTGGTCAAACCTTTCAAATTTAAAGCTTCTAGCTGAGAATCACTCCTCCAAATCAATTCCGAATAACCTGAAAACCAAAATCCACTATTCACATAAGTCATAATACATCATACGGAGCTACTCATGCCCTTAAACAGCTGAGCAAAGTGCAAATGCTCAAAACGATCAGTCGGATCGTTACATCCTCCCCTACTTAAACATATGTTCGTCCTCGAACGTGCCAAGAGTTGTTCTTCAAAACCATCAATCTGGTGCATGACCTTACCATGCACATATTCGAAGATGATCCCACGTCACCCTATCCCATATAAGTTCGATAACGCGACATAACTGAAATTTTGCAATTCAACCTAGCCCATAAGCCTTAGAATCCAATTCCTTTCCAGTATCTGGAATTTATAAGATCTGCATCTCGCAACCTACACGCTATATAAGTCTGAACAAGTTGTACCAACCCGCAACCATAAACCAAGCTGCAATCAGAGGATATACCATATGACTCACACACCCATAGCAGAAATCTCCGATCATAGTAGCTGCTCAAATCAACCCATTGCCGGTAATAAACCTCATATCTAACCAAATTCCACTCTTAAGACTTCGTACACTGCCGATAATGAAAGAACTGGTGGAAACTCGTAATCATTCATCAAATCAATAAGTTGTGGAGCTCCCTCTCCTTCGAGAAGAAATATAGCAAATTTTCTAAGCCAACTTTCGATATTATCCTTCCAAAATGTTGTAATAAATTCGATAGATACCATTCTAGGTCCAATGACCTCATCTCATCCAACACGACCACTCTAGTGACATGACACATCAATACAATGTAAATCCACAACCCGTTCAATCCGTTCACCAATAAGCAACAATCTAAATGTACTCAAATCATGAAAAATGACTCAAATGAGAGAACTGTCCCGCAAGCTTAACAATTACCACTACAACACAAATGTTAAGAACCTATCATACACCGAAGAACCAAAACACATGACTCTAACACAAAGGATCATATCCCAACATAACTTTGCTGCAATGCGCGACCCGATCTAAACATTGGTCTACATGAAATACCTCAAGTCACAATGTTCAAAATCAACAACCACATGCAATTTGACGTCTAGTACCAAAAGTGCACGACCATAACCACTGAAGCAAATAACTCAATACCATAGTCCGAAATGAACATAATCAATGCGCAATTAATCATTCAACACCCAAATACCCATCACGCGCAACTTTTGCTATAAAGCCCAAATAGAACTGCACTGTTTGTGTATATAACCAACGAATCACAACTCCTCGTAGCATAGAAGAGTAACTCTCAGATCATTTTAGAACACGAATAATCTCAACAACAACTGAATGGCACATCCTTCAATAATAGCAGTTCGGAGCCAACCAATCCGACTCGGTGTATACACACCCTAATTGGGCCTACCCATGGACCCCCGATTCAACTTCGGGCACCCACACATAAAATAAATAAACCTCTGAAATCCCACAATGATTGAATCATAACACATATTATCATCTGGCTAGTTTTGGCCACATCTTCACAGTGCACAACAACGAAACAACCTGCTTTTGAGAACTCCAGTTTCCAAATCCATAGAACACATGAATCATCAGATATGATCCCAACTCCACCACCAGAATGTCTAACATATCCCTCATACACGATCATCCTACGAGGAATACTTATATAATTCTTCCCTGCCACTTAGAAAAATTTGAATGTCAGCAATCGATCAACCAAGCGAGTAATGCAATACTAATGAAGTATCCATAAATCAAAACACATTGCCCCTTCCGAAATGCACACTCTCATCGAGCCATACCAAATAGTAATGCCATTTACCTAGTCATCTGAAACCGTCCATGCTACCTAAGGACTCATGGCCTTCCCTTCTAAACTGAATAGTGACCTTACATATGCAAATCTCAATCCTACACAGCACACTGTGTATACCATGCCATCATATGAAAAATACAAGAACTCCATAATCCACTCCCACAATCACAAACAACTACATACTCAATTAGCCAAGAACTTTCCATTTGATCCCATCTAGGAGAAAATCACTATACACCACATGTTCCTCATGCCAATAGGAAATATACTCCCCGAACCGTGGTAGAAACTATTGAGATCTCTTCAAAACCCATTTGCACATAACAAAGCTATCAGAACCGAATCTCTCTAACTCAACCCAGCCACGCAGGTCGTCAAAACCCAAGAGCATTGCCACGAATCACATGTAGAAACTCACCACATCATAAGCACCCAAAGAACTGTCATACCTATACAATGTCGATCCAACCTACTACCAAGTTGTCCTGTTTTCCGAGTTTCCTTCAGAATTGCCCTCAAATTGATACTTTTCCTTGCTAGAACACCACTATCCTTAACTAAAACTTTCCCCACGAACTCTAGCATAGAATCACACCGCCTTAAGGCTTATAAGCCGTTGAATTCCATATTTATGTATCCCAAAAGCACCACAAGCCAAATACTTACTCTGAAGAGATTTCCTACGAGTCTGAATCCATTACCTTCACCTCCCTGATACTGATATGTAGAATCCATGCTGATAGAAATCCCACAAGTCTTGACACCATCCAATGTAAATCTCAGTTTCTAGCCAAATACACATCCTGAAGATTCCCAATTGTTACATACAATCTTGAATCCATTAGAACCATTCTCGAGAGTCATTTACTCTGCTCAAATCTCAATTAAACTGACCAAACAGACCGAATGACCTGTGCCCCATTAGCACACCAACACCTAAGAGAGTAACCCACACTCCTAAGCAACCGAGTAATCTCCTACTCCATGCACAATACATCCTTCACAACTAACCATTCAATTATTCCATGATTCCCATATACCCATAGATTGTAATACAACCCGTATCCAGAAATTCCCTTACTCGAGTTGCCCTCGATCTCAACCCCCACAGTCATAACTGATTCACCAGTATACCTCAAACCAAAACCAACACAACACGTAATCGTGCAATCAACTCGTCGATAGCAGACTCCCCCACTTGGCTCAAAGCCATAGATTAAAACACACAATAACTCACAATGCCCATACTCTATTTCTGCAATATAACTATAGTGAGGTTCAACTAAATCCTTCATAAGCCTAGATAATACCACCCATCTAATACCTCAAATCATCCGCAAATCTTTCATTCACCCTTGTAATTGTCAAATCAACTTCCACAAGCGATCCAAACTCAAATTGCAACATATATAATACACTGGTAAAAGAGGACTCGCTACGAAACAACATAGGGATCACACAAACCTCAGGACACCCCGGAGGAGATAATCCACCTACTTTGCCTCAAACTAACATCTCTGTATTACCTTCCACGGTCATAACGATTACGCAATCACTTGATCTTCCTGAGTCTGAACTCATATCAGGACATTGAAAACTTACTTCACTCAAGAACCAAACAACATGAAAGATCCTTCAACACGCCCATAACTCGAGACTATACGACGAATAAATAAAGAAATCAGGCACTCAATAGCCCCTTCCACACCTCAAGCAAACCATTATCGTCACGTTCAAACCGTATGAACACATCTCGCAGTCACATCATACTCATTACATAGCCATCTAGCCACAAACCCCACTAATAGGGACACTACCGGGCATATAAATCCAAAATCATGTGCTCACACAATTGAAATCTCCGTACTCAAGCCACAGACAAAACCCCGCCTCAAGTCCTCCAGACTGGCCCATCATAAATATGCCAAGATCACACCTTGCATCTCAACCATGGAAATCACAAGCCATCGATGCACAGCTGATACTGAGTGCTCATGTGCACACACGAATGCGTGGAAGGAATTTAAAGAGTTACGCTTCAAGCTGAATCAATTCCCAACGATAAGGAAAGAAAGATGGGAAGTATATCCTAAATGTTCTGTAGCCTCTCGAAGATAGGTATGGACGTTATCATACCGATCCCCAAGACTCTATTAGACACTTGCTCATGACTTGTAGAACTTATGAACCTAGAGATCTGATACCAATCTGTCACGACCCAAAATCCGCTATTCGTTATGGCACCTAACCCACCCGCTAGGTAAGCAAACAAATAATTATCCAATTTCAATAATGTTAACAAGTCAATTAAACAGAATAAATTATCTGGATCTATTACATTTCTCAATGACTTGTAGTACAAATCATGAGCTTCTAAGAGTAGAATGTACAAAAAAAAACTAATATGAAGTAAATAAATCTTCTGTTTGAAAAGTACATAAATAGAGTTTGATAAATCTAAGACTACCATGAAAAAGAGGCAGCCACAACTGGAACACGAGTACGTCTTCGAATCCAGCAACCATCAAGCACAGCAACAACAATAGCTAACATCTGCACACAATGTGTAGAAGTGTAGTATCAGTACAACCGACCCCATGTACTGAGTAAGTAACAAACCTAACCTTAGGTTGAAAGTAGTGACGAGCTCGAACAAAGTCGGGTCCAACACCAATAGCCCACAACAGTTCATAATAACATAAAGCAATTAAATAAAGAAGTAACTCAGAGATAAAATGCTCAGCTTTTTCATAGCTTTCCAAAAATAATTCTGCTTTTCAAGTATATCTGTGAAAACCCAACTCCTTTACCAAAAACGTTGAAAATACAAGTAAGTTTCAAAACTATGAGTTTTTCCCAAAAATCCTTTCAACAGTAAATATGATGTTTCATTTTCTCTTCAGATAGCAAGTTAAAAATACCTCTCTATGCCCATATATCGATATATGTAAGAAGTCATGAATGACGTGATACCGTATGACATGAGGAAAATGCATCTTTATGCTTATATGTCATGTGCATGTCAAATGAGATGTGACTCACTAATAAAACCATATGCATACTCTCAGAGTATCAATTCACTTAGTCCTCCCAATCACTCAGTCCTCACAGTCACTCGATCCTCCCAATCACTCGACACTCGACACTCGGCACTTGGCACACGGCACTCGCACTCAGTAGGTGCCTACGCTCACTAGGAGTGTGTATAGACTCCGGAGGGGTTCTTTCAGCCCAAGCGCTATATCAAGCCAATCATGGCATAATCAATGAAACATGATGCGGCGTGCAACCCGATCCCATAAATAAACATGTTGCGGCGTACAACCCGATCTCATAAATAAACATGTTATGACGTACAGCCCGATCCCATAAATAATCATGTTGTGGCATGCTGACCGATCCCATAAATAAATATGCTACGGCATGTAGCCCGATCCCATAAACAAATATGTCGCGGCGTGCAGCCTGATCCCATAAATAAACATGATGTGGCGTGCAGCCCGATCCCATAAATAAACATGTTACGGCGTGCAGCCTGATCACATAAATAAACATATTGCGGCGTGCAGCCCGATCCCATAAATAAACATGTTGCGGTATGCAGCCCGATCCCTAAATATCCTCAAAATCAGGCCCTCGGCCTCACTCAGTCATCAATCTCTCCAATCTCTCTCTTTCTCGGGCTCACAATGTCATGAAACTAGCCCGAATATGATGATGTGATGTAACAATAAATAACAGAAGAGACTGAGATATGATATGCATATGAATGTGTATAACTGAGTATATAAAATAGTGAAAGCAGATAACTCAACAGCAGAAATGACTTCATTGGGTCCCAACAGTATCGGTATAAGTCTAAACATGATATCTATCATGATTGACATCTCAATTACTATATCACATAGTGAAAACATAGATATCAACACAATTAGGGCCACTTATAGTACCATGGGAACAACAGAGTCCCAATTCACAGGTTGCACGCCCACACGCCCGTCACCTAGCATGTGAGTCACCTCAATACCAATCTCATAACACATAAGGCGGGGTTTTATACCCTCAGCACTAAGTTTAGAAGAGTTAGTTACCTCGAACAAACCAATTCCAATACTGAGCAAGCGAAGCAATGCTCCAAAAATGCCATCTCGCATGTTCCGACCTTCGAACGGCTCAAAACTAACCAAAAACAACTCAAATACGTCAAACAGTGCTAAAGGAACCAATCACAATCGAAAAAGGTCAAAACCCGAAATTGACCCAAAATCCCAACCCGAGCCCACGCCTCGGAACCTCACAAAACTCACAAAATCCGACAACCCATTAGATTACAAGTCCAACCATACTAATTTCACTCAAATCCGACTCCAAATTGATGTTCAAAACTCAAAAATTCATATTATGAAACTTTAGGTCAAAACCCCCAATTTTTCTTTAAGATTCAACAACTAATTTCCAAAAATGAAGATAGATTCATGAAATGTAATCAAAACCGAGTAGAGAACACTTACCCCAATCCTTGTGACGAAATTTGCTCCAAAAATTTCCTCAATCCGAGTCCCACGTCTTAAAATATGAAGAAAGAACCCAAACCTCGATTTTTATAACTCTGCCCAGCACTTTCGCATATGCGGGTAGGTGGTTGCATATGTGACCTTCGCTTTTGCGGAAAAGGGCTCGCATTTGCGAGATAGGCCGCTTCTGCGATGGCCATGATAGCATGTGCAGTCGCGCTCCTGCGCGATTACCTCCGCACCTGCGGACCTTCACTCCTCAATGAAACCTTTCACCTATGACGCTGGGCTCGCATCTGTGGCCATCGCACCTGCACAATATTAATTGCAGGTGCGGAACACTAGAACCAGCAGCTCCTCAGCAATAGCAACATGAAGAAAAATGGTCTGAAATCGATCTGAAGCACGCCCGAGCCCTTAGGACCCCGTCCAAACACACCAACAAGTCCCATAACATAACACGGACCTACTCAAGGCCTCAAAACACACATAACAACATCGAAACGATGAATCACACCTCAATTCGAAATCATTGAACTTTGAAACTTCAATTTCAATAATCGATGCCGAAACCTATCAAATCACGTCCGATTGGCCTAAAATTTTTCAAAAAAGTCACATTTGACCTTACGGACCTGCTCCCACTTCCGAATTCGGAATACGACCCCGATATCAAAAGGTCCACTCCTGGTCAAACTTTCCAAAGTTCCAACTTTCGCCATTTCAAGTCAAACTTTACTATGGACCTCAAAATCACGATCCGAACGCGCTCCTAAGTCCATAATCACCCAACAAAGCTATCGGAACCATCAGAAATCAAATTCGAGGTCAATTACTCAAAAGTCAAAACTCGGCCAAACCTTTCAAATTTAAAGTTTCTAGCTGAGAATCATTCCTCCAAATCAATTCTGAATAATCTGAAAACCAAAATTGACGATTCACATAAGTCATAATACATCATACGGAGTTACTCATTCCCTCAAACAACCGAGCAAAGTACAAATTCTCAAAATGATCAGCCGGGTCGTTACAGCTCGGGTAGATATTCGATCAGTATGACTTGCTCCAGCTCTTTGACCGTTGATTTTGTGGTGTCGGAGTCATTGGAATTATGAAGGATCAGTGGATCCAATGTTCATAGTCCTTGTCTACCCCTCGTTCCTTCGATTGGGTCGAGGCTGATACCTATGATAACAACACGATAGGGGTTCAAGAATTACTAAAGAAAAAAAAAAGAAAATCAAGAAATATGCGGAAGCTGAAAGAAAATAAAGAAACACTGCCCCTCGTTCCTTCGATTGGGTCGAGGCCGGTACCTATGATAACAACACGATAGGGGTTCAAGAATTACTAAAGGAAAAAAAAATCAAGAAATATGTGGAAGCTAAAAGAAAATAAAGTCAGTATGACTTGCTCCAGCTCTTCGACCGTTGATTTTGTGGTGTTGGAGTCATTGGGAATTATGAAGGATCGGGGGATCCAATGTTCATAGTCCTTGTCTGCCCCTCGTTCCTTCAATTGGGTCGAGGCCGGTACCTATGATAACAACACGATAGGGGTTCAAGAATTACTAAATAAAAAAATAAGAAAATCAAGAAATATGCGGAAGCTAAAAGAAAATAAAGAAACAAAAAATAAGAAATAAGTTAAAGATAGATTGAATTCAAGAAAGAGTTTCTTGAATTCAAGAAGTCTATTCTTGAATTTGAATCCTAACAACAACAATTAGCTAACGAAGAACTAATCGCCTTTGGTTGAGACTTAAAAACAAGAAATAGATTGTGAAACCTGACCCTTTAGAATAACAAGAACAACTATAAGCCTAAACTTATCACCTTTCTTGAATACCTAGAAGTGATCTAAGATTTCAAAAAGAGTTTAATCGTACCGCCTTAAGTTAAGTCTTGAAGATTGAAGAATAAATCCAAGAGTAGCCACACACAAGAGTGCAAGAAAAATTTCACAATTTTAATTGATAAATTGTCTATCATAATCTAAGTCTAAAAATAAAGAATACACCCTTTATATAGAGAGGGGGTCACGAAATTGTACCTGAAAAATAAGGAAATAAATTCCTAAACTACTTTGGACAATAAGTCCAACTATCTTAGGAAAAGGAAAATACTAGAAAGCAAAAATCAAGCCATTCTTGTAAAGTAATTCCAAAAATCTTAGTAAAAAGAAAACATAAACTTAACTACCTAGGAAAGCAATAAATATAGTCCCATAATATATGGAAACAAGTCTCAAACCAATCTTGGATAGAATCTTGAAAATCTTGAAGGAAATTTGTAAGCAACTTGGCACCAACTTGCACTCAACTCTTAGCAAGACTATTTTACCCTTCTTGGACATCAAGTAAGTCTTTTTTATGCTATAAAAATGTGGCTTTATTTAGGACTTCATGGGTTGCAAATTTAGAAACATTTTAGATGCCAAATTGGTCCAACAGTAGACTGATTTGGACCTTCTTCAGAGGATATTTATTGGGATATAATCCACCTCTTTTTTGATATGAATTTTGGCCATAAAATAATTATAACACCTAGATAAATCATATCCTTTATCCTTGAGGTCTTCCTCCCAACTAACAACCTATTTGTTTGCTCCTGAAGTTCAATGACCTTGTTGTGCAACTTTTTAGCTTGATACTTTGTTAAAGGCCCTCTTTGAGTTTTAAAATCTTCATTATTGTCATTGAATATGTTTGAGCTTCCTAGGATGCTATCATTCCCCTCTTCTTGAAGAAATTCGTCCTCGAATTTCGACCTTGGAAGAAAAAGAAAATATGTGGCATCCACTAATCTGAAAAAATGGTAGGAATAAAACAAGATACTGACCATGTGTCCACTTAACCCAATTAATACTAATAGGTGTATATACTCCCTTATAAAGCATATGGACATCATCGTCCCAATAAAATTTATGTCTCCTTAAATTTGTCCAATAAAAACCTCTCTCAGATGCACTATATAATGAAATTTGATATGCGATCTTGTCAATAAGGTAGTCCAAACATGTGCCTGCCAAAGAAATTACAAAATATTGGTCACACATCTATTTTAAAATAATTATCTCTACCACATGTATCAAATAAGACACTTTTATGATATAGCCAAGTATTAGTTACAAATATCATGGATTCTTCTACATATAAGCTATTCAAAGAAGCACATAAATTCTCAAAAAGGTTAGAAGAACCCATAATTTACAAAAGAAAAGTTTCAATACATTCAAGCTCATGAGTGTATCTTTCCCCATTAATATCCCCAACATCAATGGATTGTAAATAATTGGTCAAACTATCACAGAAAGAGTCATAGATAGGTTCATGGAAATGTATTTGATCACTAGTGTCACAACAATCATGCATATCCTCATTACTAGTAAAAAATACTTTACAAGCTGACAATCAACATGACTTGAAGAGTGACTCTCCATCACATAATAAAAATCACATTCTAGCAATTTATCACATGAAAGCTCATTAGACACTTGAATAAGAGAAGAAAGAACATTTAACTCACTAGCAAGCCTCTTCTCATTAATTGTGTGTCTCTTTCCACCAAGTTGGAATACATGATCATCTATGTCACACTGAATTTCAAATGGAAGTAACTTACTCTTGCATTTGAACTTAGATATTACAGTTAATGACTTGATATGCATCAAAATATCATCATCCACAAAATTATAAAGTCACAAACATAATAAATAAGAGTATAGTTCATTACCTCCAAAAATACCTTAGGTGTTCTAGAAAGGCCAAGAATGTGAATAAACCAATTATACATACCATACTTGGACTTATTTATTAATGGAACAACATCACCTTTTACTCTTTTATACAATGGCTCTAACTTAGCAATGCCTTTAGGGAACTCCATGTTGTAAACCTGTAAATAAGGATCAAAATAGTCAAAATGTTCAACAACAAAGAAATTAACCAAGCTTTTATCTTCCACCATCCAACAAGAATTGATTTCGCAAAATTCATGTGGGAATCTGATTGGATCCTTTGCTACCATCTCTTGTGCCTCACCTCCCCTTTCAAAAGGTCCTTCCACATAAGGACGCACAAAATCACAAGCGCTAAAACAAAAAAGAGTTAATGGGTTAGGAAGTAAAGAAACTTTTTTCTTGCTTACACTCTCTTTGGCTTTTATCACAAGACTAACTTTTTCCTCACCATTAGCTTCTTTTCTCTCACTAAAAATTTTTTCATTATCTTTACTCAATTCTTCCTGGTTTTCTCTCTCTACCTCACTGAATTTTGTTATCTCATTGCCTTCCCTCTTTTCTTTTCTCTCAAGCTCACTCTTTTTCTCACTTGACATCCCTTTCTCTTCACTCAACACAATCTCTCTTTTTTTCTCTCTTGGGATGCTGACATGCACTCCCTTACTCCTCTCATTCTTTTCTCTCTCATCTTTTTCCATATTCTCTTTAACAGACTTTTCATCTTCACAAATTTGTGAGGGAGTCAAAGGTCCAAGAATGAGTTTCTTCTCATTAACCTCAAAAGAATATCTATTTTTTTCATATTATATGAAGCTCTTATGCAGACATACCATGGCTTTCACAACAAGATATGATAATTATTCATGGGAATCACATCACACCAGATCGCAACCTCATACCTTCCAATAGAGAATAGTAATAACACTCTTTTATCTACCTTTACTCCTCTCAACATGTAGGGTTCAATATGCTCAACACAAGGCAAATTCAATTTTTCAACCATATAAGTGCTAATTGGGTTATAGTCATATTCTTTATCAATTCTAAAGGCACAAATCGCAGACATCACTTTAACTCTTGTTTGAAAAATAACTTTACCATTGTTTTCCTTCCATTTGATATACTGTAAGTTCGACTTTTCAAGTTGTTGAGTCATAGATCGTCTCCTTTCACTATAAGTACCTGTTTGAAACATCTTGAACAAAGATTAGAAAAATTATGTATCTCTCAAATTTGGTTTTTTCCTTCTAATACTCTCACCTACCTCTCTTGACTTTTTCCACTCAAAGCAACTCTAGGTCGTTAATCTTTAAATTTATTAATAAACCTAACAAGTCACGACCATTTAGTGATAAGAATAAGGAGTTAGAAAAGGAAAAGGGAAGTGGAAGACCAAACCTAGAAAGAATAGGAATTGGTTAGTTTTAAAAGAAAAGGGAAATAATTTAGAAAATCCAAAACACACAAGAATAGGGAAAGAAGTCACTTTAATCTTCAAGAACTAGGATCCCCTCTTCTTGTTTCCTTTCTTGACTTGGAAACCAAACACCTATTCACTTCTTTTCTTTTCTTTTAGGGGGAGGGGCTAATTTTTTTTTTCTTTTTATTTTTTCATTTTTTTTTTCTCTTTTTATTTTTATTTTTTGCTCAAGAACCTCTCAATATTATCAATATTGAAATCTTGATTAACTTATGCTCTGATACCACTTGATAACAACACAATAGAGGTTCAAGAATTACTAAAGAAAAAATAAGAAAATCAAAAAATATGTGGAAGCTAAAAGAAAATAAAGAAACAAAAAAGAAGAAATAAATTAAAGATAGATTGAATCAAGAAAGAATTTTTTGAATTCAAAAAGTCTATTCTTGAAGTTGAATCGTAACAACAACAATTAGCTAATGAAGAACTAATCGCCTTTGGTAGAGACTTAAAAACAAGAAATAGATTGTGAAACCCGACCCTTTAGAATAACAAGAACAACAATAAGCCTAAACTTATCACCTTTCTTTAATACCTAGAAGTGATCTAAGATTTTGAAAAGGGTTTAATCTTACCACCTTAAGTTGAGTCTTGGAGGTTGAAGAATAAATCCAAGAGTAGCCACACACAAGAGTGCAAGAAAAATCTCACAATTTTTATTGATATATTATCTATCATAATCTAAGTATAAAAATAAAGAAGAAACCCTTTATATAGAGAGGGGGTCACGAAATTGTACCTAAAAAATAAGGAAATAACGTCCTAAACTACTTTGGACAACAAGTCCAACTATCTTAGGAAAAGGAAAATACTAGAATGCAAAAACCAAGTCATTCTTAGAAAGTAATTACAAAAATCTTAGTAAAAGGAAAACATAACCTTAACTACCTAGGAAATCAGTAAATATAGTCGCATAATATATGGAAATAAGTCTCAAACCAATCTTGAAGGAAATTTGCAAGCAACTTGGCACCAACTTGCACTCAACTTCTAGCACGACTATTGTACACTTTTTGGACATCAAGTAAGTCCTTTTTATGCTATAAAAATATGGATTTATGTAGGACTTCATGGTCTGCAAGCTTAGACATATTTTAGATGCCAAATTGGTTCAACAGTAGCCTGATTCGGACCTTCTTCAGAGGATGTTTCTTGGGATCTAATCCACCTATTCTTGGACATGAATTTGGGTCATAAAATAATTATAACACCTAGATAACTCATATTCTTTATCCTTTAGATCTTCCTCCTAATTAACAACTTATTTGTTTGCTCTTGAAGTCCAATGACCTTGTTCTGCAGCTTTTTAGCCTGAGACTTTGTTAAAGGCCCTCTTTGAGATTTCAAAGCTTCATCATTGTCCTTGAATAGATTTGAGCTTCCTAGGATGCTATCAATATGTGGTTTCTATTTAGTTTTCTATTTTCCTTTGGGCTCTGATCCCTTTGTTGATGAGAGTGTCGATACCGGTATCACTTTATCGACCGCAAACATCTCTTTGGCGGCATGTTGCTCCCCTTACAATGTCTTTACTCCCTCCGGAGTCGGGAACTTGAGAACTTGGTGAAGATTTTAAGGGACCTCCCTAATGTTATAAATCCAGGTTCTCCCGAGCAGGGCGTTGTATCTCGTGTCGCCCTCGATCACATAGAATTTAGTTTCTTGAATGGTTCCGGCTACGTTTACTGGAAAGATGATTTCACCCTTAGTAGTTTCACTTTCCATGCTTAATCCATTGAGAACTCGAGTTGCAGGCACGATCTAATACTGTAGGCCGAGCTGCTCTACGACCCTCGATCGAATAATATCGGTCGGGCTCCCTGGATCAATTAAAACACGTTTAATCTGAATTTTATTCATAAGAATAGAGATTACCAATGCATCATTGTGGGGTTGTGAGATCCCCTATACTTCCTCGTCATTGAACGACAAGGTGCCCTCCGGTACATAGTCTCGAGTTCATTTTTCCCTGGTGATCGACACCTTGGTGAGTTTGAACACGGGTTCTTGTGGTATGCCGACCCCACCAACGATCATGTGAATCACGTGATGTGGTTCTTCCTGTTCGTTTTTCCTGTTCGCATCCATGTATTCGAAGTACTTTTTAGCTCGGTCACTCAAGAATTCTCGAAGGTGACCCTCGTTGAATAGACGGGCCACCTCCTCCCTTAGTTGTCTGCAATCTTCGGTTCTATGACCATGGGTACCATGGTATTTGCAAATTTGATTAGGGTTCCTTTGAGATGGATCGGTATGTA
Organism: Nicotiana paniculata; assembly: GCA_005239505.1. Taxonomy (NCBI): domain Eukaryota; kingdom Viridiplantae; phylum Streptophyta; class Magnoliopsida; order Solanales; family Solanaceae; genus Nicotiana; species Nicotiana paniculata. Next base: position 14,709 of record ML356129.1, on the reverse strand, counting down.
GGGGTCTGGTCCATTTAGTGTCCTTGATCCGTCCAATGGATGATATAATACCCGATGCGCCGATGTTGAAATTGTATTCTAATAGTCGTGGTGCTTCTGTGGGCTCGACGTGTTTGTCGAAGCCACTTTTACTCATGAGCCCTCGGGAGCTCTGTCCTCGATCATTCCTTCAATCATTTCGAACGGTATTACGTCCAGGGCCGCTGTTTCTACGATCTGTGTTGTATGGTTGATACAGATCTCTGTTCGATCAGGGTTCTCTATCGATGTCCCTTTGAATTCTGCCGACGGGCATGTCTGGGTAAACGGAACCGAAAGGGGTCCCTAATTGATCATCATCGACCCTGATCTTTGACTGGTACCTCTTATGCACATTGTCCCAAGTCACCGCTGGATATTCAATTAAATTCTGCTTTAGCTGTCGTGATGCCACCGAACTTCGTTCATTTAAACCTTGAGTAAAGGCTTGAACATACCAATCATTTATGACTGGGGGTAGGTCAATCTGTTCCATATGGAACCGAGATACGAATTACCTTAACATTTCATTGTATTTTTGTTTCACTTTGAAGAGGTCCGACTTCCTAGTCGCAACCTTTATTGCTCCGCCGTGTGCCTTCACGAAGGAATCTGCAAGCATGCCGAAGGAATCGATGGATTTGGGTAGCAAATTATGGTACCATATCATCGCCCCTTTCGATAAAGTTTCTCCAAATTTCTTCATTAGAACGGATTCAATCTCATCATCTTCTAAGTCATTCCCCTTTATTGTGCATGTGTAAGAAGTGACATGCTCATAAGGGTCGATGGTCCAATTGTACTTGGTAATTTCTGGCATGCGGAATCTCTTTGGAATGGGCTTCGGAGCCGCACTTGGAGGGAAAGGCTTCTGCACGAACTTCTTTGAATCCAAACCCTTTAGAATCGATGGTGTCCCCGGTATTTGGTCAACCTCGGAGTTGTATGTTTCTACTTTTTTGTCATTTGCCTCGATTTTCTTTTCCCCTAATTCAATCCATTTAGTGAGATATTCGAGCATTCTTATAATGGCGGGGTCAGTCCCCGATTCATTGGTGTTTGATCTCTCGGTTACAAGTTTGGTCTTGTGAACAGCTTCTGGTGAGGGTCTTGGCTCGATCCCATTTGGTGCTCGGTGCTGATTTTGTAGTTCCGCTATAGCGGCTTGTTGAGACTATAGCATTTCAAATATCAATTGGAGGTTGACTCCATCGTCTTCTCCGCCATGCGTACCTCGACCACTTGATCGAACTTCCCTGCGTACGCTACCTTCAGGATCAACACTTAGATTTTCATTTAGGGCGATATGTGAACTGACATCGACGAGATTTATAATTGGTACTCCCTCGAGGTCAGCCTGAGGCACCTCGATCCTGGGGCGGCTATATTGTCGTTTTCCCCATGAAATCCGAGGTTGTTGTCACCATGTGTGGGTGCTGCTTGTGAGTTTGACATGTTTATCCTGAAATCAAAAACACTTACGAGAACAAGCGTAAAGCAGTATGTGTTATTGGAATCAGTATTAAGCAATTACTATTATCTTAGCCTCACGATGGGCGCCAAATTGTTTACCTTAAAAATCAGATAACAATTAAACTTATAATATGGTTTTACGGACACGTAATTTCACCTAATACCAATTGATAAATATGAATATTAGTGATAGAATTAACAATAAGTAAAGCAAATCAGTGTTGAAACGAAATTCAGCCCTCGAATTAGAGTGCCCTCGAACTGATTGATACCAGAACAGTTGAAAATAAAGCAAGCTGACAAACAAGAGAGTATAAGCTAAAGAGAATGTTATATTGTTTTTTTATGCGAGAACAGTGTGTTTTACAAATGATTAGAACTCCCCTTTATATAGTAGAGGGATTCTACTTATGGTACAGTTCTAATTACATAAGGAGATCACATGATTAGCTAAACAACCGCTCTTGATTCGATCCGTTCTGAGATTACTGTAATGATTGTCGACCAGTCATGGATATCTCACCTTCTGTTATCACTTTATCTTCGGTCTTGCTCGATGTCTACCTTGTTCGGCATTGATTCTTACTGGTCTCGATCTTCGACAGGTACCTCGAATTCCGGGCTTGGTACCTTGTCCTCGTGCCTCGGTCCGATCAACTACGGTGCCGACCTTCGATACATCTCCCTAGTCTCGGTCAAATAGTAAAATCGAGTGGGCCCGGTTTTAACCGTATACAAATTGTCTACATTCTAATTTCAATTTCTTTGAGTACATATATCAATTATTGCTTTCATTTACGAACTTTTTTATAGCTTTTATTAGCCATATTGGTAGATAAATGTTAGCCATCTGTTAAGTCTAATTATATTTGTCGAAGTTTTTGGTGGAAATGAATTGATTGACTGCTGAACACACAATTGAAGAAAACAAATAAACAAGGGCTGGAGCAGGGTCTGAAGTGATCTTTTACGGTGGTCATATAATGCCCTTTTCCATGTTTTTCCGGTCGTGTGTAGTGAGCACGTGCACGCCACAAGCTTAAAAAAATTATCCACTGGATTATTATTTGTTTAGTACGTTTGTCGTTAACAAAGCAAACAAATTCTATTTCACTTCTATTTAAAGTTTTATTTGTGGTGTTAAAAATATACTCTCTTTTCAACTATAATTCATTAACTNCCCCCCCCCCCCCCCAAACTAGAGATTTTACTTATTTTCTATTTATATATGAGTTCATGTGTTAGGAAAAAATCTTTCGCTCCAAAAAAAATGAATTTATTACTATTTGAGGAGTCAATTAAAATTTCTTTTGATTATATATTGAGTAAATAATTTTTAAATATTTTGAATTGTTAATTACTGTAATTTATAAATAATTTTATATAATTTTTCGATATATAAGTTTTATTTAAAAATATATTGAATTTATATATCAATTTATACTCTTGTGGTGCGATCCTTTTCCGGACCCCACACATATTAGGAGCTTAATGCATCGAGTTGTCCTTTTACATTTGAATTTACACCAAAAATTAATTAATTTAACCCTCGTACTGAAAATATGCAAATAAAATTAAAACATGGAAAGATTAGTTTTTATTTGAAGCAAATTGGAGTTATAGCACCTGTATAATTATATTCGTTTGGGACCCCTCGGCAGTGGCGTATGCACGTGGTGGCAAGCGGGTTCAACTGAACCTGTTTTTTATCAAAAAATAATATTGTGTATATGTATAAATTCGGATTAAAACTGCATAAATTTTGTATAAATATTTTATTTGAATTCACTTGACATGTACTATTTTACGACTAAAGTTATGAACTTCTAAGATTGAACCCACTTGCACAAAATCCTGGGCCCACCACCAGGGCGGATGTAGTGCATTATGGACGGGTCCAATTGAACCTATAACTTTCGACGCGGACTAGAAATTTATGTGTAAAAATTTATTAAAATTATAAAAATAGTAGATATGAACCCATAACTTTAAATATATAATGGGTTCAATGCTAAAAATTGTTAGTTTACTGTATTTGAAAAATAATTCTAGAGACGAAAATAACGTATAAACAGAAAATGTAAAAGAAACATAATTTAATCGGAGGCCACTGAATTCACAGCGTTTCCTTAAGGAACTTAATCCCCTCCTAATACCCAAAGTTGTGGATTATTAATCTCCCAGGATAGAACGAATTACACACTGGTGTAGCGGTACTTCAAACCCCAGTGTTTCAGCGAACAAAAAGATCGGTAGCAAATCACACTTACTGTTGCTTTCTTTGTAGTTAAAACAATGCATAAGAAATGAGGAGAATTCAGAAATTCGTATGAAAAATCTGAGAGAATGAACTGCTATTTACAACCAATATGTTGAACTCAAATTGAAGAGGTGCAACTCTTCAGAAGGACTGTTTACGTAAATGTCCATAGGCTATTTACGCAACAATAAACCGGGAATTCGAAAGGCTGAGGAAACTTAACGGAAAATGGACACTTAATTTTTCGTTGGATTTAATATTAATTTTTCGTTTACAAAAATGAATATTTAATAATATTACGTTAATATTTACTATTAACAAATAAATTTTGTCCAAAAAATTAATCAATCAATCGATCATTTGACCAAATCCGAATTCGAATCCGAAGCCAAAGCCGAGCGACGATAACGACGGCGCGAGGCTTGCCTTATTCTTAACTCTTTAAGAGCAAGAAGAAGGGCAACCGTATATATACCCATCAAAAACGTTTTCCTCTTCCAATATGGGACAATGTCCCTTTGTCAAGGAGGGAAACTCAATTTCATTTTTCCCCCATTTCCCATTCACCTTTTTTAAGCTACATTAAGCTTAAAAAAACCCAACAATCCCCCACGTGAATGGGGAATGGCTATATCACGGAAATATGCATGAAAAACTGTGTGATTCGCAAGCAAGAATCGCATCTGGATAAGTAGGTTTCCCTTTGAACTTTCCGTAGTGAACTTATGTCGGATATACTCGGTCAATCGATAGATTTGATATCTTTGAACCGTCGAGATTTGGTGTATACCTAGACAACCATAAGTCACACAATCAACTCTTAACCGTCTTTGATTCTCATTGTTGTGTTTGTTTCAGCCATGAACACTGCCTGGTTTCATAAGTACGTAGAGAAANTATCAAATTTAGAAATCATTAAAAAGCCTTAATGCTTTATCCTTGATACTGAACATTGTCTCATCACGAGAATGGAACAAATAATTTAGTTGACAATGTTGAACCGTCATTAATGACTTTGTTTGATCTCCTTGAACCTAGATCTTGGGATCTCCAGTATTTTAGGTAGAGTTACCGCCACAATGACTTATTCTCGACCATAGTCCAATTCCCCTCGATGATTTCTCAACTACCTCTCTAGTTAGGCCTTTTGTAAGTGGGTCTGACACATTATCTCTTGACTTTACATAGTCAATCGTGATAATTCCTCTAGAGAGTAATTGCCTAACGGTTTTATGTCTTCGTCATATATGATGAGATTTACCGTTATACATAACTCTCTCAGCCCTTCCAATTGTTGCTTGACTATCGCAATGTATGCATATTAGTGCCAACAGTTTAGGCCAAAATGGAATATCTTCCAAGAAATTCCTGAGCCATTCAGCTTCTTCACCTGCTTTATTTAAGGTTATGAACTCAGCCTCCATTGTAGAGCGGGCAATACAAGTTTGTTTGGACGACTTCCAAGATATCGTTCCTCCACCAATAGTGAATACATATCTACTTGTGGACTTAGAATCAGTTGAACATGTGATCCAATTTGCATCACAGTATCCCTCAATCACCATAGTATAATAACTGTAGTGCAAAGCAAAGTCCTGGGTATGTTCTAAATATCCCAAAACTCATTTTATTGCCATCCAATGAGATTGACCTGGATTGCTCATGTATCGACTCAATTTACTTATAGCACAAGCTATATCTGGTCGTATACAATTCACGATATATGTTAAGCATCCCAACGCACGAGCATAATCCAATTGTGATATGCTTTGGCCTTGTTCTTTGTTAATGCAAGGTTCACGTCAATTGGAGTCTTTGCAACTTTAAACCCTAAGTGCTTGAATTTTCNTGAGATTGTGACAATGCCAGACCTTGAGAAGTTTTATGGATCTTAATTCCCAGAATTAAATCAGCAACTCCCAAGTCTTTCATATCAAACTTGCTAGTTAGCATACACTTAGTCGCATTTATGTTGGCAATGTCATTACTCATTATCAGCATATCATCCACATATAAGCAAACAATGACTATGTGATTTGGAACATTTTTAATGTAAACACATTTATCACATTCATTTATCTTAAAATCATTTGACAACGTTGTTTGGTCAAATTTCGCATGCCATTGTTTGGGTGCTTTTTCTAGTCCATAAAGGGACTTAACAAGTCTACATACCTTCTTTTCTTTACCTGGAACCACAAAGCCTTCAGGTTATTCCATATATATTTATTCCTCCAAATCTCCATTTAAGAAGGCCGTCTTAACGTCCATTTGATGAATTTCAAGACCATAAACTGCAGTTAATGCTACTAACGTTGGTATGGACGTAATTCTTGTAACTGGAGAGTATGTGTCAAGTCAAGACTTTCTCGGTGTCTATACTCTTTGACCACAAGTCTTGCCTTATATTTATCAATAGTGCCATCATCTTTCATTTTCCTCTTAAAAATCTATTTAGGACCCAACAGTTTATTTCCAGGAGGAAGATCAACCAATTCTCATGTATGGTTGTTCAATATGGATTCTATTTCACTATTGATTGTCTCTTTCCAAAATAATAATTTCGAAGAAGGCATAGCTTCTTTAAATGTTCGAGGATTATTTTCCAATAAGAAAGTCACAAAATCTGGTTCAAATGAAGTAGACTTTCTTTGACGTTTACTACGTCTTGGATCCTCCTGATTAAATGTACTTTCTTTTGTTTCTTCCCGAGGTCGTTTAGATCCTTCATTAATCGACTCACATTCCTTTTTATACGGATATATATTTTTAAATAACTCAGCATTATCTGATTCTATAACTGTATTATTATGAATGTAAGGATTTTCTTATTTATGAACCAGAAATATATATGCTTTACTATTGGTCGCATATCCTATGAAAACACAATCAACGATTTTCGGTCCTATTTTTACCCTTTTGGGTTTAGGAACTTACATTTTTGCCAAACACCCCTACACTTTAAAATAATTCAAGTTGGGCTTCCTTCCTTTCCATTTTTCATATGGAATGGATTGTGTTTTGCTATGGGGTACTCGATTTAGCATCCGGTTAGCCGTAAGAATGGCTTCCCCCCACAAATTCTGTAGCAAACCATAACTTATCAACAATGTGTTTATCATCTCCTTTATGAACGATTCTTTCTTTCCGCAATCCCAATGGATTGGGACGTGTAAGGGGTCGTTGTTTGATGAATAATTCCATATTCTAAACATATTTCTTCAAAAGGAGATTCATATTCACCACCCCTATCACTTCTTATTATTTTGATTTTCTTGTTAAGTTGCATTTTAACTTCATTTTTGTATTGCTTGAATGCATCTATTGCTTTACTTTACTATTAAGTAAGTAAATATAGTAATATCGAGTATTGTTGTCAATAAAGGTTATGAAATACTTCTTTCCACTGCGAGATGGTATTGACTTCACGTCACAAATATTTTTGTGAATTAAGTATAAAGGATTTGAATTCCTTTCAACTGACGTATAAGGATGTTTAACATATTTAGATTTCACACATATTTGACATTTTGATTTGTCGCATTCAAACTTAGGCAATACTTTCAAATTTATCATTTTTCGCAAGGTTTTATAATTGACATGTCCCAAACGGATATGCCATAAATCATTTGACTCAAGTAAGTAAGAAGAAGCTGAAATTTTATTATTCTCAACGACCATTACATTCAGTTTGAAAAGGCTCTCAGTGGGTAAAATTTTCCTACAAACATCCCATTCTTGCTTATTACAACCTTATCAGATACAAAGATACACTTAAACCTGTTCTTAAAGAGAAGTCCAGCAGAGACTAAGTTCTTTCTAATCTCGGGAATATGAAGGACGTTGTTTAGATTCATCACCTTGCCAGAAGTCATTTTCAGAAATATCTTCCTACATCCTTCAATGTCGTTGCAGAATTTTTATAGAAAGCGTCTCTTCGGCTCCAGCGGGAGCATATGTAGCAAACGCTTCTCTAACAGTACAAATATGGTGAGTGGCTCCAGAATCAATCCACCATTTCTTTAGGATTTCCCACCAGGTTGCATTCAGAAAGCACACACAAGTCATCAACATCTTCGTGTTTTTCAACCATGTTTGCTTGACCCTTCTTCTTGTCCTTCTTTGGAGCACGATAATTTGCAGATATGTGTCCAACTTTTCTACAGTTGTAGCAATTTTCGTTGAACCACTTCTTGCTTGGGTTGCTTTTCGGTCCAGAAGCCTTCTTCCTCTTTCTATTATTTTGAGGAGCATCCTCAACAATGTTTGCTCCCATTATTGCTGAGTTTACACGACCTTTGTTTTCAGCAGCTTTGTTGTCCTCTTCGATTCTCAACCGAACAATGAGATCTTCAGGCAACATCTCCTTGCGTTTGTGTTTCAAGTAGTTTTTGAAGTCCTTCCACAAAGGAGGAAACTTCTCAATCATCGCTGCAACCTGGAATGCTTCATTGATGACAAGACCTTCAATAAAAATTTTGTTAGTAAAAATAATAAAATTAATACTTTCAACATCAGTATTAATTCGACATATACCTTCAACAGGGAGATCATGAATAATCACTTGCATTTCCTGGACTTGGGTAATAACAAAGTTGCTATCTACCATTTTGCAGTCCAAAAATTTAGCGGCAACGAAATTCTTCAACCCGGCATCTTCAGTTTGTATTTCCTTTCAAGCGCAACCCACAGTTCTTTTGACGTCTCCACATTACTATAGACGTTATACAGAGCATCCTCCAGTCTGCTAAGAATGTAATTCTTGCATAGAAAATCAGAATGCTTCCGTGCTTCAGTCACAAGAAAACATTTATTTTCTAGAGTTTCGTCGGGCAGAATAGGAACATCTTCCTTAATGAACTTCTAGAGACTTAAAGTCGTCAAGTAGAAGAACATCTTCTACTGCCACCGCTTGAAATCAATCCTGGAAATTTTTTTGGGTTTTTCTGCCGGTGCCAATGCCGATGTTGTTTGGCTTGTCGATGCATTGGCAGTCACCATCGGAACAGACTGGTGTTCGTTGTCATTCATCATTTTTGTAAAAGAATGACGCAAACAAACGTTTAAAAACTGGAGTAGAAAATCACGTAGATTTTAATCTCCAATGGATTAGAAAATCGCCACGAAGGCTTTAATCTCCAAAACGGGAGTAGAAAAACCACAAAGGTTTTAGTCTACAGAACAATAAATATAACACAAATACAGAAAATAGTTAAGTTCCTTAAGCTTGTTAGTATACTGTATTTGTCAAATAATTCTAGAGACAAAAATAACGTATAAACAGAAAATGTAAAAGAAACAGAATTTAATCCGAGCTCACTGAATTCACAGTGTTTTCTTAAGGAACTTAATCCACTCCTAGTACCCAAAGTTGTGGATTATTTTCTCCCAGGATAGAACGAGTTACACACTGGTGTAACGGTACTTCAGACCCCAGTGTTTCAGCGAACACAAAGATCGGTAGCAAATCACACTTACTGTTGCTTTCTTTGTAATTAAAACAATGCAGAAGAAAGGAGGAGAATTCAGAGACTCGTATGGAAAATCTGAGAGAATGAACTGTTATTTATAGCCAATATGTTGAGCTCAAATTGAAGAGGTGCAACTCTTCAGAATGAATGTTTACGTAAAAAGGCCATAATGTTATTTATGCAACAATAAATCGGGAATTCAAAACACATAGGAAATATAATTTTTCGTACAAAAATGGGAAACGGAAAACGGATACTTAATTTTCTGTTGGATTTAATATTAATTTTTTGTTTACAAAAATAGATATTTAATAATATTACGTTAATATTTACTATTAACAAATAAATTTGGTCTAAAAATAATCAATCAATCATTTGACCGAAGCCGAAGCCAAGCGACAACGACGGCGCGAGGCTTGCCTTCTTCTTAACTCTCAAGCTAGAAGAAGGGTAATTGTAATATATACTCATCAAGAACTTTTTCCTTTTCCAATATGGGACAGTGTTCGTTTGTAAGGAGGGAAACTCAAATATTTTATTTTTCCTCCATTTCTCATTCATCCTTTTTAAAGCTACATTCAACTTTAAAAACTCAACAAAATTTTTAAAAATTGAACCTATAAAATTTGAAGTTGGCTTAAAGGATTTGAATACTTGTTTGACGCTGGTTAACTTTGGGAAACAATTCCCTGACCAATAAATATATCTTAGACAGTTACACTATTATATTATATAGTGAAATGAAAAATATTTTCACGTGACATATTCTATAGTCACAGTGAAAAAATATTGATAACATTATATTAACTTAGTAGATGCATCTGACACAATTTGTTTAAAAAGGAATTTTGTCTTATAGAGTGGGTGGAAGTGTGTACTACAGAGAGTAGAGTGTACTACACAATTGAATGTAGCACCACATAATGTACTAATCGGACCTCAGAATGTGGACACGTTGCAAACATTTACATCAAAATCTAGAGGTCCATACTTTACTTATTTCTAAGTTGGAGCAATCTTTTACCACAAAATCAGAAGTCAGAACTGAACTGATGATGATGGCCGCTACTACTGCTTCTGCTAATTCACTGACCTCTGCTTTTCTTCCCCGCCTAGGTCAACCTTTTTAATTATTCCTCTTCTTACCCCTTAAATGCAGTAGTTTGATGTTTTTATTTATCAATGATGCAGGATTTCATGGATCATCTCATCAGAGCCTACAATTGACAACTCAAAAGGTATTTCTGGCGTATCTATTTTAGATGACATAGCCAATAATAATTGTCTTTCCTTTGACTAGTAAAGTTTAGTATAAGATTGTTTGTGAGCAAAGCTATCACTGCACTGTGTTCCTTTTGGATTTTAATTTGAAACAGTTTGCGAGAAAAGCTGGTTCTGGCACAATAACAGCTAAATTTGAACTCCAGCCTCCTCCTTATCCCATGGTAATTAATTCTTTTTTTTTTTGGGTTCATATGTTCTTAATTGTTCGGGTGTTGGAATGGATATAGAAGATTTATATAGCTCATTGAGGCGTTGTTATGATTGTTGTATATGTGTTCCAAAAATTTTAACTTTACCATGTTCCCGTGTAAGCATAGCGACTGGGATTTTGTTAGAAGATTCGTTTCCAGAATTAGGAGCATCGTCTAGCCTTAATGATTTAAAACTCTATTCCTAAAACCATATAATCCAATTAGGTGATACTAGATCTCAACTTTTGGGATTTAAGATCCCTCAAAGGGAAATGGTTTTGGTTGTGGCCTAAATGATGCCAATTTATTACTCCTCATTTTGGGCAGGTTGGTCTCTCAAGCATGAAATTCTCCTATCATATATTTTCAGTTGTAGTCTGGCAAGTGTGAAAAAGTTCCATTTCGTATCATAATTCTAAGATGAATATCGTATTTATATCACTTAATGCTTCAAAAAGTCATTTCAAAGTAATATTGTTCTCAAATCTTGATTCATTTGATGTATTTAATTGAGACATGCATGTTTGTTTCTTTGTTCAGTTATTATTATTATTATATATATATATATATATATTTTTTTGCTTGAAAGTTGAAACAAGCATGTTATCGCTAATTATGATTTGTAGAAGGATGCAAATTTTACAATAAGCATGTTATCGCTAATATATTCGACCTCTGAACATGACGTAGGATGCTTTGGAGCCTCATATGAGTAGTAGAACATTTGAATTCCACTGGGGGAAGCATCACAGGGCTTATGTCGACAACTTAAACAAGCAAATAGACGGAACAGAACTAGATGGAAAGACACTAGAAGACATAATACTTGTTACATATAACAAAGGTGCTCCCCTCCCAGCATTCAACAATGCTGCTCAGGTGAAGTGACACTTCTCCCCTTCCCCTCCTTTTTTGTTTAACCACTTGAGTGAGAGGAATTTACTTGCTCAGGAAAGAGGTTTTGGTTATTTACAATCAAGTGCCTTATCAATGAATTTCTGAATGTGTTTGGTATAGCCATAAAAGAAGTTTCTTTACAAGAGTCTAATATTTCATTTCTAAGTGCTCCAAGTGTTTGACGGAAATTTAACATTTGATTGCTGTATTTGTTTTAAATGCACAGTTTAAGCTATCTAAGTAAGGCATCGACTATAACAAGTCAGTCTGTTGGTTTATGCAATATACTGACTTATTATGCACAGGACTATAACAATGGTTTATGCACTTGTGGCTATTTTCACATGTCAAATGCTGGCTTGCTGAGTCCTATTATATCTTCTTTCGCATTACAGGCCTGGAATCATCAGTTTTTCTGGGAATCAATGAAGCCCAACGGAGGAGGAGAGCCATCTGGTGAATTATTAGGATTAATCAACAGAGACTTTGGTTCCTATGATGCATTTGTTAAAGAATTTAAGGCAGCTGCGGCAACACAATTTGGCTCTGGCTGGGCCTGGCTTGCATGTGAGAAATTCTTTGCCTTTGTCTGCATATCTATGTTTCCGTCTAACCCTTTTTTTTAAAATTGAGTCAAATAGCTGAAAAGTGTTGCATTTGTTACTTTGTAGACAAACCTGAAGAGAAAAGGCTTGCCTTGGTGAAAACTCCTAACGCTGAAAATCCTCTTGTTTTGGGTTACACAGTGAGTATAACGTGTGCTTCTATGTTTCTTTCGTTCATGGGGATTTTATCTTACGGACCTAGTAGTTAATATTATAGTGGAAATCTCACAAGTGTGGTTTTGGTTGCAGCCGCTCCTCACCATAGACGTTTGGGAGGTAAGCAGCACACGCTCTCTTGTCTTAAATCTATTTCAATTTGTTTTTTTTTTCTCTTTCCCGTGGAAGGCAGGTGGTTGAAATGATTTAGGAAGTGATGTCTTATTCTTTTAATTTTGTGTTTGATATTGCAGCATGCCTACTATCTGGACTTTCAGGTAAGCCTGGCTGATGAAACTACTGAAATATTTTCTTTGATGTTCCATGTTTCCTCAAGACACATATTTGAACTCTCTTAACGGTAGCACTACCATGTTTTGCTTGTAGAACCGGCGGCCTGACTACATATCTATCTTTATGGAGAAGCTCGTGTCGTGGGAAGCAGTCAGTTCTAGGCTTAAAGCAGCAACAGCTTGAGCTGCTTAGCGAGAAGACAAAAAGGAGGAAGAAGCAAATATAGCAGGAACGAGAGTAAATATTTGAGGCAGAATGATTTTTGTTAAAGAGACACTATTTTCCATCCTGCTATTCTTCTTTCTCAGTTGAGAGTTTTAGATGTCTTGTGATGATATTCTGTATTTGGAGGACAGTATTATTTCTGTTGTTTAGCAGCTGTCCTGTTAATGGCAGTGAAAATGAATCAAGTTGAGGCGTGGAACAACAATGTAAGGACATGAATAAAGAAATCTATAGCAGTTTGATGCTCTAATTTAAGAATTAGAATGATGGACTGGACTGAAGTTGGTGTATGATTAGAACGAGGAGGAGGAGGAAAATTGGTAAAACAAATATGCCCCTGCTTACTTGAAAGTTGCTATTAGGGGACTAGGGGCATCCTACCAATTATAGAGATGACCCAATATTTCAATATTTCCTTTTTCCAAGTAAAGTTGCTGAAATCATGCCACCATATTTTTCTGAAACAGGTATTAAATGTATGTAGAGACAAGTTTGCCAAAGTTGAGATAATTTAAATTTAGGGTCACATAAAGTATCAACATCTAAGGCTTTTAAAATCTAAGGCTTCTAGATACCACATTTTAATTCCTTTCTAGCAAACATATATCAATTAGGAATGGAGCTACCATCTACCAAAGTTGTGGCAAGTCAAAATACATAAACAAGAATATTTTAACTCCTTATCCATCCTTTCTAGTATTTTCCGGAAAACAATACTAATTAGGAATGGAGAATGTATATTGAATAAAGGTCTAACTATTAGCGTGCCATCTTCTCCATTGCTATTTCATACTTTTTGTTCATTAAAATAATTAATTAGGTGAAAATGCTGATGGATATCAGCTCCCGAGTGATTCAAGTTTATGGATTAATTAAATCTTATATAAAGGAGGGAGGGACTTGGCAAGGTGATGTGGCACCTTTCACTGACCATCAATTTCTCATTTTTGGGTATTTTCCTATCATTTTTTACTCAACAGTTTCTAACTGATTTGAGGCACCACCTCCTCAGGATTGTAACAGTTCATAATCTTTATAATGGTGCTCAACTGTAACGGTGCATAATCTCAGTTACTATCAACTCTATCCTTCAATTCGCTGCTTACCTTTTGAAATGTCAGTTTTACTTTAAGGGTGTGTTTGGTACGAAGGAAAATGTTTTCAAGGAAAATAAGTGATTTTATCATTTATTTTTTTTTGTTTGGCCGGTGAGCGAAAAAAAAGTCAGAAATATTTTCTAATATTTGGTTAGCGAGCAAAAAATATTTTTTATGGTACTCTCTTCACCCCCCTTCCCTCAAGTCCCCATGTTTCCTTGTTCCTCCGCCTCCCCCTAATACTCAACGTTTTCATGATTCTATTTTTTTCAAAAATTTAATTATTCTTCTAAAAATTCACACATACCCAAAAGAATTAATGTGATGTTTTACTTTTTATGCAAAGATAATATTGAAATTTATGTTCCATAGCTAGAAAGAAAATACTCTTTTTTTGGTTGGAAACAACACGAAAATAAAGTACTCATTTTATTAAAATAAAAGAAAATACTTTTTCTACATCAAGAAAATATTTTTTTTACGTCATGAAAAGAAAATACTCTTTTTGTTGACATGAAAGAAAATACTTTTTACTTCATCATTTTGTTGAAATAAAAAAAAAATACTTTTTCTACATCATGAAAAAAAAAAAGAATTTGTTAAAATAAAAAAAATTACTTTTTATATCATGAAAAGAAAATATTCATTTGTTGAAATGAAAAAAAAAATCTATTTATAATATAAAAAAGAAAATACTATTAATAATATTTTATTTAGGGTGGGGCGGGGGATAAGGGG
>ML356127.1:0-35815 GCA_005239505.1 Nicotiana paniculata | reverse complement strand
CACATACAAAAAAGTTCACATATAAAGGAAAGAAACGCAAAATTATTGTTCTATTTGTTTTAGTCAAATAATCTGTTTAATTTTATTCTTTTTCACTTCGTAAGCTTCCGGTTAACAGCTTGTTTGAATGGTTGTTACGTATCGTTTCATAATGTTCGTATTGTATTATATTGTATTGTATTGTATTGTATTGTATCATTTTGATGTATACAATGTTTGGATATACTGTATCGTTTTCTGTTGTCTCATAATGTCATGCAACAATAATATTAAAAAAATAAACCTACAATATTATAAGGAAAAAATAAGGTGCGAGGTAGAATTATTACATAAAAAGGTAGGGTAAATGATAAAATAAGATTATTTAATAATATGGAAGGGCAAGATGAGAGAAAAAAAAAGGAACGACGCGACCACACCAAATCGGTTGTTCCATAAAATGGCATTTTTCATCATTACGTAATGATGGATTTAACAATACGATGTATATAATAAAATTTAAGTAACAATCAAAATAAATATTTTATTTTAAGTAACAATACGATACAATACAGCACGTAAGAACTATCCAAATTATAAGATGTTATGTGCCTGTTATTTGTTTTAGTTTGCTTTTTTTCTTTCTTTTATGAAAAATAAAATATTTAATTTTCTTTCTCAGAGATTATTAAGTGTAACACACACATAAAAATTAGTCTATAACAAGGTAAAATGCATTAATTACTTACTTAAAGCACTTCATTCAGAAAGATGCTTTAATAGGTTGGTCATCCGTTTGGACGAGAATGTGAGTTTTCCTTATTATGGGAAAGCCGCTAGCTCGCTCATACTCTTCTTTCTGATTTTGCATCGCTATTATCGTACATGTATATCGGATACATCTGGGTTGGTGGAAACTAGATCTTCGTGTCAAAGAAGATCTCCGTTATTGAGTTCCTTCTAAACAGGCTCAGAATATGAGCAGCGTATACGATAGACGATTAGGGAATTTTCTTCTTAATTTAAATAACATCATACAAAGGCGGCATTTTATTGACAATATCAAGTTGTTGCTGTTGCAAATTTTCATTTTGTCCAAATTGCCTAGCAAAAGGGTATGTGTAGTCATCATGTAATGTTATGAGAGTGTGATATTTTGATGATATTTTACATGTTATGTTGTTATACTAGCTGCATAAGTCGAGTGCCGAATGCAAAAAAATCATACAAGGAGATTCACAAAAAAATAAAATAAATAAATAAATAAATAATAATAATAATAATAATAATAATAACAATAATAATGATAATAGTAATAATAATAATAATAATAATAATATAATAATAATAATAATAATAATAATAATAATAATAATAGGAATATGACACTTAAAAATGCTATGTATTATTTTTACGTATGATAATACGAAATTCGGTGTGTAACTAATATACAGTCAGACCTCTATAACAACATTCCTATATAATAACACATCACTATAAAAAGTTAAGCTTTTTTCAGAATCAAATTTTATGTTACATACCACCCTCTTCAAACCCCACTCGTGGTATTCCACCGGATTGTTATTATAGTTGTTGTTATAATATGTGTTTTCTTAACAGCACTTCACTATAACATCAAAAAATATTCGAAACAAATGAGGCTGTTATAAAGAGGTTTGACTGTTGTCACGACCTAATTTACCCTCCGAAAGGTATCGTGACGGCACTAGGTGAGCCTAGAAATTTGCGGAAAAACAACAAAATCAATAAAATGAAGACCAAAAAGGATATCAACTAGATAAGAGGTAGCTACTCAGCATATACAGTTGCACTTCCCAAAACCCGGGTTGTCACCAACATCACAAGCTAAACTCTGTGGTTGAATATACAAACTGGAAATGAAAGTGTAGTCTCATATATGAACTATAACTATGCTAAGATAGGAGGGGGACTCAGAAGCTCTGCGGACGCTGCAGAAATACCTCAAAGTCTACCCGAAGATCTGCTACTCTACTGACTCCGAAACGGTGCGCTAGTACCTGGATCTGCACATGAGAAAAACATGCGCAGAAGGGCGTGAGTACTCCACATTCGGTACCCAGTAAGTGTCAAGCCTAACCGCAGTCAAGTAGTGACGAGGTCAGGTTGCGGTTCTACCGAGTTTGCAAAAATAAACAGATATAATTACAGTTAAGTAAAACAACAATAATTAACGGGAAGTAAAGTTAACCGGAAAGAACGAAGTAATAAATCTCAGTTCCGTACAACATACAAATCAGTAGATAGTCGTACAATGCAACACCAAGGAATGTCTCAGGTCTTGGCCCACAGTCCCAATGTAAATATGCAATGCAATGGAAGGGAAAGTCTCAGGTCATAGCCCGGGGATGTAAATCTGCAATGAAATGCAAGGGAAAGTCTCAGGTCATAGCCCGCAGTCCCAATGTAAATATGCAATACAATGCAAGGGAAAATTTCAGGTCATAGCCCGCAGTCCCAATGTAAATATGCAATACAATGCAAGGGAAAATTTCAGGTCATAGCCCGCAGTCCCAACATAAATATGTAATGCGAGATGTATATCAGATATAGCGTAATTCAAAAGCTTTGGGAAAATAGTTGGCAAATATAGAGGAAGGTACTTAACCTAGTTTCAAATAATAGTAACGAGTGGAAAATCATGTAAAATCGTTGGACTCGATAAAATCTTAAGTAACTACTCAGTTAAACCAATGACAGAAATAATAGGAATTGAAGATGAAGTATGTCATAAAAGGAAACAATGGAATTAGTGAGAATATCCCGTGCACGTACTCTTCACCTTACGTACACGGGGTTTTTATGTCAAGATTCAGTTATAAATGCTTAAGGGAATCTCCCAAACACAGAGTTAGGCAAGCCACTTACCTCGACTGTGCTAACCAACCAATAATCACGCTCTTGCCACGAGTATCCAACTCCGAGTGGCCCAAATCTATTCAATTCGATTGCATAATGTAAATATTATTTCAATAAATTAAAATAATTAATAAATTCAAAGCTAACGCGCGAAATTAGGAATTTTGACCAAAACGCCCCTCGGACCCACGTCTCGAAATCGGGTAAAATTTACATTTTCCGAACCCTTATTCACTCACGAGTCTAACCATATTAAAATCTCTCAAATCCGAGGTCAAATACCCAATCAAAGACCCAAAATTTGGTCTAAGAAGTTTCTTCCCCTTTTCCCAAATTTCTACTCAATAGTTTCAAATTTAAGGGTGGAATTTAAGATTAGAATCATGAAAAATTAACCTATGATGGTTAGAAATCACTAACCTCGAATACCCAAGTAAAACTTTCCTCATAAATCGCCTCTTCTGAGCTCCCAAAATTCAAAAATGGTGAAAATAGGTTTAAACCTTCGAATTGGGGTTTTAATATTCTACCCAGGCATTTGTTCTATGCATTCGCGGAGGGTTCACCGCGAACGCGAAGAGTAAATATGGGCCCAGAAACTACCTATGCGAACGTGGTGAGGGACCCGCAAACGCGGTCAACAATTTCCTAAGCTTTCGCAAACGTGGCCCCACCTATGCGAACGCGAAGGGTTAAAGACCCTGAACTATGGGACACCCCCCCCCCCTAAGCCTATGCGAACGCGAAGAGCTCAATGCGTTCGCGAAGAGTTGCCTGATCAACCTATGCGTTCGCGTCCAGTTGTCTGCGGACGCAAAGAAGAAACCACTGAAACCCCAAAAGTATTCTATGCGAACGCGGTGACCTCTACGCGAACGCATAAAAGGAAACCAACAGAAAAATTTCTGGTGTTTCAATTAGTCCAAAACCACTCTGTCGAGCATCCGAAAATCATCTGAGGCCCCCGGGACCTCCACCAAACCTACTAACTAATCCAAATACTTTATTCGAACTTGATCGAGCCTTAAATACACATCTCATAACATCAAAATCATCAAAATTGCATAGATTCAAACCTAGGAACTTAGGAAAATTCTAGAATTCACATCCGATGCTGAAACACGTCTAAACTCATTTGAATGACCTTAGATTTTTCACATATGTCATAAAAGACATTGCGGACCTACTGTCACTTCTGGAAATCCATTCCGAGTCCGGCATCAAAATATCACCTATTGGCCGAATTTGTCGAATTTTTAACTTTCGCTAATTCAAGCCTAAATCCACAACCGATCTCGAAACACATTCCGAGTATGCTCCTAACCCCGAAATCACCCAACAGAGCTAAGGGAGTCGACGAAATCCCATTCCAGACCCATCTTCACACAGCTCTAGCTACGGCCAGATTTCTGAAGCTAATATCCACATTTATGGACTATGTGTCAAAAATCACCCCGGATTTCCTCACTCATTACACCGACAGGTTCCAATAACATAAATAGACATGGGAGAAACGGTAAATAGGGGATCGGGGCGTTAATTCTTAAAATGACCGGCCAGGTCGTTACATCCTCCCCCTCTTAAGAAAATCGTTCATCCTCGAATGAGCATAGAATCATACCTGAAGCTAGGAAAAGATGAGGGTACTGACTCCGCATATCCTTCTCGGTCTCCCAAGTCGCCTCCTCAACTGGCTGACCCCTCCACTGATCCTTTACTGACGCAATATCCTTTGACCTGATCTTTCTGACCTGCCTGTCCAATATAGCCACAGGCTCCTCAATATATGATAGATCCTTGTCCAATTGGACTGAGCTAAAATCCAAGACATGAGTCGGGTCACCGTGATACTTCCGGAGCATGGAGACGTGGAACACCGGTTGAACCCCTACTAGGCTGAGAGGCAGGGCTAGCTCATAAGAAACCCGCCTCCCCCCCACACGTCGCAACACCTCAAAATGGCCAATAAATCTCGGACTCAGCTTGACTTTCTTCCCAAACCTCATGACGCCCTTCATAGGCGATACCCGAAGCAAAACCCGATCACCAGCCATAAATGCCAAGTCCCGAACCTTCCGATCCGCATAGCTCTTTTGCCTGGATTGAGCTATGCGAAGTCTCTCCTGAATCACCTTCACCTTGTTCAGGGCATCCTGAACCAAGTCTGTACCCAACAATCGGGCCTCGCTCGGCTCAAACCATCCCACGGGAGACCTGCACCGCCTACCATACAATGCCTCATATGGCGCTATCTGAATGCTGGACTGGAAGCCGTTGTTTTAAGAAAACTCTGCCAGAGGCAAGAATAGATCCCATGACCCTCCAAAATCCATCACACAGGCACAAAGCATATCCTCGAGGATCTGAATCGTGCGCTTGGACTGCCCGTCCCTCTGAGGGTGAAAATTTGTGCTCAACTCTACCCTGGTGCCTAACTCCTGCTGAAAGGCTCTCCAGAACTGTGAAGTGAACTATGTACCTCTGTCTGAAATGATAGATACTGGAATACCGTGGAGGCGAACAATCTCTCTAATATAAATCTCAGCAAACCTCTTCGATGAATATGTAGTCAGTACCGGAATGATATAGGCTGATTTGGTCAGCCGATCCACAATCACCCAAATAGCATTATGCTTCCTTAAAGTCCGAGGAAGTCCAACCACAAAGTTCATGGTGTTCCACTCCCACTTCCACTCTAGAAGCTCAATATGCTGAAGTAACCCTCCTGGTCTCTGATGCTCATATTTGACCTGCTGACAGTTGAGACACTTGGCTACAAACTCTACTATATCCTTCTTCAACCTTCACCACCAATAGTGCTGCCTCAGATCCTGGTAAATCTTCGTGATACCCGGATGGATGGAATACCGCGAACTATGGGCCTCCCCAAGAATCAACTCCCAAAGCTCATCTACGTTCGGCACACATATACGACCTTGCATCCTCATCACCCCATCCTCTCCTATCGTCACATCTCTGGCATCACCCCGCCAGATTCTATCATGAAGAACCAAAAGGTGGGTATCATCATACTGGCTCTCTCTAATACGGTCATGAAGGGAAGATCGAGCCACCATACAAGCTAATAACCGGCAAGGCTCAGAATGATCCAATCTCACGAACTGACTGGCTAAGGACTGAACATCTAAGGCTAGAGGCCTCTCAGCTGCATGAAGGTATGCCAAACTCCCCAAACTCTCCGCCCGGCGACTCAAGGCGTCGGCCACCACATTGGCCTTCCCCCGGTGGTATAATATAGTGATTTCATAGTCCTTTAGCAACTCTAACCACCTACGCTGGCGCAAATTCAGATCCTTCTGCCTGAATATGTGCTGCAAACTCCATTTATCCGTGAATATCTCACAGGGAACACCATATAAATAATGACGCCATATCTTCAGGGCGTGAACAATCACTGCCAACTCGAGATCATGAATAGGCTAGTTCTTCTCATGGACCTTCAACTGCCTGGACGGGTAGGTAATCACCCTACCGTCATGCATCAACACCCCTCCCAAGCCAATCCTCGAAGCATCACAATAAACTGTATAGGATCCGGAACCGGTAGGCAAAACCAACAGAGGAGCGGTAGTCAGGGATGTCTTGAGCTTCTGAAAGCTTTCCTCACACTCCTCAGTCCATATAAAATGTGCACCCTTCTGGGTCAATCTAGTCATGGGTGCTGAAATGGATGAAACCCCTCCATAAAACGGCGATAGTACCCACCCGAGGAAACTGCGGATCTTAGTAGCTGAAGACGGTCTGGGCCAACTCTGCATTGCCTCCACCTTCTTCGGATCTACCTTGATCCCATCTGAACACACCACGTGGCCTAAGAATTCCACAGAATCAAGCAAAAATTCACACTTAGAAAACTTGGCATACAACTTCTTCTCCCTCAATTTCTGAAGCACGGTCCTTAAGTGCTACTCACGATCCTCCCGGGACCTAGAATATACCAGAATGTCATCAATGAACACAATAATGAAAGTATCAAGATAATGTCGAAATATGCTATGCATCAGGTGCATGAAGGTTGTTGGGGCGTTGGTCAGCCCGAATGACATAACAAGGAACTCATAGTGTCTATATCTGGTCCTGAAGGCAGTCTTCGAGATATCTGGTTCCCGAATCTTCAGCTGATGATAACCCGAACGTAGATCAATCTTGGAGAACACTCTATAACCCTGTAACTGGTCAAATAGATCATCAATGCGAGGAAATGGGTACCTGTTCTTCACTGTCACCTTATTCAGCTGCATGTAGTCAATAAACATACGCATCAAACCATTTTTTTCTTCACAAATAATACCGGAGTGCCCCAAGGGGATACACTGGGCCTGATGAATCCCTTCTCAAGCAACTCCTGCAACTGCTCCTTCAACTCCTTCAACTCAGGAGGATCCATGCGATAACGAGGAATGGAAATGGGCTGAGTGCCCGACCACAAGTCAATGCCAAAATGAATGTCTCTATCAGGTGGCATACCCGGAAGATCAGCTGGAAATACATCAGAATAGTCTCTGACAACTGGAACTGACTCCACTGTAGGGGTCTCAGTACTAACATCTCTCACATAAGCCAAATATGCAGCACGCCCCTTCCCAACCATCCGCCGGGCCTTAAGAAAAGATATGACTCGGCGGGGAGTATATTTCAAGGAACCTCTCCACTCTAACCTCGGAGATCCTGGCATAGCCAGCGTCACGGTCTTGGCGTGACAATCAAGAATATCATAATAGGGAGACAGCCAGTCCATACCTAATGTAACATCAAAATCTACCATACTGAGTAGTAGCAAATAAGCTCTGGTCTCAAAACCACTGATAGTAATCAAACATGACCAATATACGCGGTCCACAACAAGAGAATCTCCCACCGGAGTAGAAACATAAACATGGGAACTCAAAGAGTCCCGGGCTATTCCCAGATGTGAAGAAAAATAGGAAGACAGATATGAATATGTAGAGCCTGGGTCAAATAATACTGATGCATCCCTATGACAAACGGGAACAATACCTGTAATGATTGAATCTGAAGAAATTTCCTCGGACAGGGCCGGAAGAGCATAGTACCTGGCCTGGCCTCCCATTCTAGGGCGACCTCGACCTCCCCGACCTCCACCTCGAGCTGCCTGATGTGGTGGGGTAGCAGCTGGGGCTGGAAGAATAGCTAGAGGACCTGGAGGAAGGCGTGGAGCCTGATAAATCTGAGGGGGGTGCATCCTGATAAGTCTGAGGTGGTGCGCCCCTCCCCGCTCTGGGGAAATCCCTGATCATATGCCAAGGGTCACCACACCCAAAACAACCCCTCTGAGGACGCAATGGCTGCTGCTGACTCTAAACTAGCCTGCTAGACTGGCCAGTGATAGCACCTCGAGCTGAAGGCACCTGAGATACCGGTGGTACATAATAAGGCTCCTGAGGTCTAGGAGGAGCTGGAATACCGCTGGCTATTGGAAGAGCTAAACAAATGAGGAAGCTCACAAAACCCCTACCATGGCGTGCTGCTGGTGCACGAAATCCTGAAAATGACCCGTCTCTCGAGACCTCTTGGCCTCCCTCTCCTCTCTGTCCCGGGCCAAGATACTTTCAATCCTCCTAGTAATGCTCATGGCCTACTGGTACGTAATATCTGTCTCCAGCTCTCTGGCCATGCTATTACGAATGCTAGGATGGAGCCCCTCAATAAAACGGTGGACTCTCTCCCTGACCGTAGACACCAAAGCTGGTACATGTCGTGCCAAGTCACTGAACCGGACTGCATACTCTGACACGGTCATGGTACCCTGGCATAGCTACTCAAACTCTGCACGCCAAGCATCCCTGAGACTCTGAGGAACAAACTCGAGCAAAAACATCTCTGAAAACTGAGCCCAAGTAAGTGAGGCTGCCTCGTCCGGACTACTAAGCTCAAATGCACGCCACCACTGATAAGCTGCTCCTCTCAGCTGGAAAGTAGTGAAAGAGACCCCACTCGTCTCCACAATACCCATGGTGCGAAGGATAAGATGACACCCTTCAAGAAAACCCAGAGCGTCATCTGAAGCCAATACTCTGAAATCAGGTGGGCGGTACTTCTTATACCTCTCAAGACAGAGCTGCTCAGACTCAGATACAGCTGCTCTGGCCTCAGGCTGAACTGGAGTTGTAGGAGGCATGGGGATATACTCTGGAACCTGCCCCATATGAACCCTCTGCTCAGGAGTACAGGCTGTGGGAGTCTGTGTCCCTCTCTCGGCCTGGGATGTAGCTGGGGCTATCGGAAGTAGTCCCGCCTGAGACAAAGTACTGAAAGCACTCATGAACTGGGCCAAAGTCTCCTGGAGGTCTGGAGTGACAGTAGGGACCTCTTGTGCCCCTCCAACTGTAGCTATTGAGGGCTCCTTTGCATGTTCTCTGGCCGGTGCTCGGGCCGCACCGCGTTCTCTCCCCCTGACCCGGACCCTGCCTCTGGTGGCTCTGACTGGGGGCTCGGGTGCCTGGTCATCAGTACGTCCGGTGCGGGTACGAACCATCTGCAAGCAAGAATAGAATAGAGTTTAAGAATTTGATGACGGTAACTAGCACGATAAAGAATTCCAAAGAATTTGATTGTTCTTAACAGTTACATAGCCTCCCAAAGATAGATACAGACGTTTCCGCACGGATCTAATAAATCGGCTTGTGATGTTGTAACTCCTATGAACCTAGACACTCTGATACCAACTTGTCACGACCCAATATACCGTCCGAAAGGTATCGTGATGACACATAATCTCTATGACTAGGTAAGCCTAGAAATTTGCGGAAAAACAACGGAATCAATAAAATAAAGACCAAAAAGGATATCAACTAGATATAAGGTAGCTACTCAGCATATACAGTTGCACCTCCCAAAACCCGGATTGTGACCAACATCACAAGCTAAACTCCATGGTTCAATATACAAACTGGAAATGAAAGTGTAGTCTCATATACGAACTATAACTATGCTAAGATTGGAGGGGGACTCAGAAGCTCTGCGGACGCTGCAGAAATACCTCAAAGTCTCCCGAAGATCTGCTACTCTACTGACTCCGGAATGGTGCGCTGGTACCTGGATCTGCACATGAGAAAAACATGCGCAGAAGGGCGTGAGTACTCCACATTCGGTACCCATTAAGTGCCAAGCCTAACCCCAGTCAAGTAGTGACGAGGTCAGGTTGCGGCTCTACTGAGTTTGCAAAAATAAACAGATATAATTACAGTTAAGTAAAACAGCAATAATTAACGGGAAGTAAAGTGAACCAGAAAGAACGAAGTAATAAATCTCAGTTCCGTACAGCATACAAATCAGTAGATAGTCATACAATGCAACACCAAGGAAAGTCTCAGGTCTCGGCCCGCAGTCCCAATGTAAATATGCAATGCAATGCAAGGGAAAGTCTCAGGTCATAGCCCGTAGTCCCAATGTAAATATGCAATGAAATGCAAGGGAAAGTCTCAGGTCATAGCCCGGAGTCCCAATGTAAATATGCAATACAATGCAAGGGAAAGTCTCAGGCCATAGCCCGCAGTCCCAACGTAAATATGTAATGCGAGATGTATATCAGGTATATCGCAATTCAAAAGCTTTGGGAAAACAGTTTCCAAATATAGAGGAAGGTAACTTAACCCAGTTTCAAATAATAGTAACGAGTAGAAAATCAGGTAAAATCGTTGGACTCGATAAAATCTTAAGTTGCTACTCAGTTAAACCAATAACAAAAATAATAGGAATTGAAGATGAATTATGTCATAAAAAGAAACAATGGAATTAGTGAGAATATCCCGTGCACGTACTCATCACCTCACGTACACGGGGTTTTTATGTCAAGAATCAGTTATAAATGCCTAAGGGAATTTCCCCAACACAGAGTTAGGCAAGCCACTTACATCGACTGTGCTAATCAACCAATAATCACGCTCTTGCCACGAGTATCCAACTCCGGGTGGCCCAAATCGATTCAATTACATTTCATAATGTAAATATCATTTCAAGAAATTAAAATAACTAACAAATTCAAAGCTAATGCGCGAAATAAGGAATTTTGACCAAAACGCCCCTTGGGCCCACGTTTCGAAATCAGGTAAAATTTACATTTTCTGAACCCTTATTCATTCACGAGTCTAATCATATGAAAATCTCTCAAATCGAGGTCAAATACCCAATCAAAGACCCAAAATTTTGTCTAAGAAGTTTCTTCCCCTTTTCCTAAATTTCTACTCAATAATTTCGAATTTAAGGATGGAATTTAAGATTAGAATCGTGAAAATTAACCTATGATGGTTAGAAATCACTAACCTCGAATACCCAAGTGAAAATGTCCTTAGAAATCGCCTCTCCCGAGCTCCCACAATTCAAAAATGGTGAAAATAGGCTTAAACCTTCGAATTGGGGTTTTAATATTCTGCCTAGGCATTTGTTCTATGCGTTCGCGGAGGGTTCACCGCGAACGCGAAGAGTAAAATTTATGGGACCGGAAAATACCCTATGCGAACGCGGTGAGGGACCCGCAAATGCGGTCAACAATTTCCTAAGCTTTTGCGAACGCGGCCCCACCTATGCGAACGCGAAGGGTTAAAGACGTTGATCCCTGGGAACCCCCCTCTAAGCCTATGCGAACGCGAAGAGCTCAATGTGTTTGCGAAGAGTTGTCTGACCAACCTATGCGTTCACGTCCACTTGACCGCGGACGCGAAGAAGAAACCACTGAAACCCCAAAACTATTCTATGCGAATGCGGTGACCTCTACTCGAACACATATAATGAAACTAGCAGTAAAATTTCTGGTGTTTCAATAAGTCCAAAACCACTTCGTCGAGCATCCGAAAATCATCTGAGGCCCCCAGGACCTCCACCAAACCTACTAACTAATGCAAATACCTTATTCGAACTTGGTCGAGCCCTAAAAACACGTCCCATTACATCAAAATCATCAAAATTGCATAGGTTCAAGCCTAGGAACTTAGGAAAATTCTAGAATTCACATCCGACGCCGAAACACGTCTAAACTCATTCGAATGACCTCAAATTTTGCACACAGGTCATAAATGACATTGTGGACCTGCTGTCAGTTCTGAAAATCCATTTCGAGTCCGATATCAAAATCTCACCTATCGGCCGAATTCGTCGAATTTCTAACTTTCGCCAATTCAAGCATAAATCCACAACCGATCTCGAAAACACATTCTGAGTACGCTCCTAACCCCGAAATCACCCAACAGAGCTAACGGAGTCGACGGAATCCCATTCCGGATCCGTCTTCACACAGATCTAGCTACGGCCAGATTTCTAAAGCTAAGATCCACATTTATGGACTATGTGTCCAAAATCACCCCGGATTTCCTCACTCAATGCACCGACAGGTTCCAATAATATAAACAGACATGAGAGAAACAGTAAATAGGGGATTGGGGCGTTAATTCTTAAAATGACCGGCCGGGTTGTTACAACTGTATGTACTAATTATACATAAGTTGAAAAAGACTACTACCAAACAAGAAATTACTAATATCAAAACTAGAAAAAACTTAGAACACTTTATTTTGCTACTTTACAAAACGTCCTAGACTTGATACTGATAGAATGATCAAAAAAATATTTTCGCTGCCGGGGCTCGAACCTGGATTCTTTCAAATTGAAAAGGAATTAACCGGTACTACAGCGGATCAAGTTGTTAATAATTTCAACTTAATTTGTAATAATGACTATATCTATAAGGATTATTTCCTTTTCATCCTCAACTATACCATCACCTAATATATAAGAAAATATCTCAATTGTTTCTGGTATTGAATAAAATAAAATATTATGAACGATAAAGCAATCTTATAGAAATTTAAATCATATGAATGAAAAATTGAAATTGTGAAAGTACGAGAGGTGCGAGATGAAATAGATATTTTCTTAAAAAAAATAGAAACACGTAGAAATGTTGATTTGGTGAAACTTCCTAGCTAGAACACACGACAATATAGATAGCTTTGGAGTATACACAAAAGAAAGATGACAGTTT
Organism: Nicotiana paniculata; assembly: GCA_005239505.1. Classification (NCBI taxonomy): domain Eukaryota; kingdom Viridiplantae; phylum Streptophyta; class Magnoliopsida; order Solanales; family Solanaceae; genus Nicotiana; species Nicotiana paniculata. The sequence continues at coordinate 22,920 of ML356127.1, read as the reverse complement.
AAATTTGGAATTATGGGCACACCAAGACTATAACTGTATAAATCTTCTTATATATGATGATGAATACATGGAAAAATGGTAATGATAATTTATGTTTGTACGATTCTTCAAAAATATTATCGTATTCGTATCGAATTCTAATTATTGGCACATCAAGACTATCATGTTTTGTTACAACGACTGTTGCCTATTGCTATTCGTGGATTTGTATATAAAGATGTCTCTCCAGCGTTGATTGAGTTAGGCGATTTCTTTCAACAGTTATGTTGCAAGACTTTGAGAAAAGATGACTTAGAACAACTAGAAAAGGATATAATTTTAATATTGTGTAAGCTTGAGATGATCTTTCCACCTGCTCTCTTTGATGTTATGGTACATTTGGCTGTGCATTTACCACGAGAGGTTACGTATTAGGGACCAGTACAATATCGTTGGATGTACAAAATTGAAAGATTTTTGTTTCAAGCTTAAGTGTTATGTGCGAAAAAAGGCACGACCAGAAGGTTCTATTGCAGAAGGCTATCTTATTGATGAATGTTTGACATTTTGCTCTATGTATCTCACTGGCATCGAAACTAGATTTAATCGTGAAGATCGAAATGATGATGGATCTAGTAACAAAGATGAACTTGTTCTGGACATATTCTCAAAGAGTGTTAGACCATTTGGAGATGGAAACTATGATACCATACCAAAAAAAGATTTTTATATGGCTCGGTGGTATGTGTTGAATAATTGCAAAGAACTAGAACCTTTTCTTCGTTATGTTATTTTTCTATCTATTGTTATTTTTCTATTTTAAATAATTTATAAGTAATTTATATTTTGCATACATGGAGCATAAAGAAGATTTGATGAAGCAAGCTGTTGCGAATATAGAAGACAAACATAGAGAACAATTTCCTTTATGGTTCAAAAGGAAAGCAAGTAACTTTTTAAGATAATAATCATCTTAATGTGTTTAAATTATAATTTGTTTTCCTCTTTACTAATTAAAAGTAATATTTTTTCACTATAGATTATGCAATTATATAATAAGGAAAAGTCAGTGTCTATCAATCAGTTATATCCTTTGGCAATAGGACCTGATGTGCGTGAAAGAACATATAATGGGTGTATTGTAAATGGTCTTAGGTACCATATTCAAAGATGCAATGAACTACGTAAAAGTAAAAATTGCAGTCTAGTTGTTGAAGGCTATCACGAAAATGAGGTGATTGATTTTTATGGTATTATAACTGACATGATTGAGTTAGAGTATCTTAATGGCAATCGAGTTTTGTTATTTAAATGCAAGTGGTTTGATCTTCGCAAGAAGACAGGGATGAAAAAATATAAAAAATTTACGAGCATCAATGTTAATAGATTTTGGTATGAACGTGATTCTTTTGTACTAGCTACTCAAGAAAGGAAAGTATTTTATATTGATGATCCGAAATTGGGAGAAAATTGGCGAATTGTCCTAAAATTTCAAGATAGACACTTATATGATGTGCCATAGATGCAAAATTCAGAGACAGGAAATGGCAAAACAAATGATGAAGTATATCAAGATGTTTCACTTGAAAATAATGCAATTGTCAATGATACGGATAATATGCTGAGTCAACTACATAGAGATGATGTTGATTCGGTTACCCTAGATGCAACTATAATTGAATCGGAGGCTCAGAGAGAACATGAAGTTGGTTATGACGAAGAAAATTCTGACGAAGAGGATGACACAATGGTAGAGTACATCAGTGATCATGAGGAGAATGTGGGGGATGAAGGTAGTAATAGTACTAATGACGATGAAGTCGATATCACAGATGATGATGACAACATTGGTTTTATGATGTAACCTCATAATAGTAAGGTCTGTAACCTGCTGTGTATGCATCTTTTTTTAATATATTATGTTGGCGATAGGGTAAATAAGAGGTTTTAAATAATTAGGTCATATATAGATGTCTTGAGGTAATGTCCGCCTGTGTAGGTCTCTCTGTCCTCTATTTATTTAACTTTATTAAATTTCTAAAGCAGATTCTCCTTTTATTTTCTCTTAAATTTTAACTTTATTACCTGGTTTCTTAGTTTAGGTGCTTTGGTAAACCTCAAGAAGCTCAATCTTTCTGTTTTCCCACAGGCTTTACTCCAAAATTTGATCATATTCTCTGATAGGCTACCCTAGTCGATTTGTTTCCATTTTTTGTATATACTAATGCCATGTCTCCGTCCTGTGCATTTTTAAATTGCATGATGATCAGGTGAAAAAGAAGGATCATGTGGTAGGTGGGCTTTGTTGCATACAATTGTTTATGAATTCTTCTTCTCAGAAAGAAGCTATAAGACACTTGGAGAACACCAAGATTAGTCCAATTTTAGAGTTTGTTCTGCTGCACATCTGCTTTATAGATGGTGTTTATGGTCATCAATGAATTATTAGTTTTATAGAGTTGTGCTCTCTTTTATCTTTCCTAGTTGTGAAACCAAGTTTAGATGCTTAGGGAAGCCAAAGAAAACTGGTAAGGTGCACTTTTATAAGTTGCGCTTGCAAGAAATTACACAAATGTTGGGTATGCATCTTTTTTTAATATATTATGTTGGCGATAGAGCGAATGAGAGGTTTTAAATAATTAGGTCATTTATACATGTCTTGAGGTAATATCCGCCTGTGTAGGTCTCTCTGTCCTCTGTTTATTCTACTTTAAATTTCTAAAGCGGATTCTCCTTTTGTTTTCTCTTAAGGGTGTGTTTGGTATAAAGGAAAATGTTTTCCATAGAAAATATTTTCCAAGAAAATATTTTCTTGGAAAACAAGTAGTAATCTTATTCATTTTCTAGTGTTTGGTACGCAAATCAAGGAAAATATTTTCTCAAGTAGTAATCTTTTGGTATTCACTTTCTTTTTAGATATAACCCTTATTCAATCATCACTAGAAAGAATCTTCGCAAAATTTTGATAAATATATTACTACATTTATGTTAAATCACTTATTTTTGGTGTTATGTAAGGATATTTATTTCTCTGAGATTCTTTTTGGTGAATAATATGGTCTGTTAAATGATAATTTATTTTCAAGCTAGGGAAAAAGAAAAAGAAGCAATAACTTTGGTTTGAGTGACATTTGCAAAAAAGAGATGAAAGAGGCTTCTCTGCCAAATGAGACAACATCATTGAAATTCTTGTTCTCTATCTTATTTTGTTAGAATACAACTTAGAAGTAGGCATATGACTCTTGTTAGCTCTAGCTGTTGCAATGGATCTTGTGAACTCCTTATGTTCAGATGCCTTTTATTAGCCATGTATACGATAAAGTATTTGCACGCTTGTTGAGACACTTGATGGTTTTGACAACTTAATTTTTAACTTTTTTTTTATTTACAGTATTGTGATATTTTTAGGTAGTAATGCAGAATATATTAGGTGTGGTAAGCCTCTGCACTGATAGATACTTACGACTGTAGTAATCGGTCTTAATGATAAAGTATCTTGCAAGTAGGTAGGACCTTTATTTTTGAACTAGAGTGACCAAGGCTAGAAGCTCCCTTTATACAAAGAAATAATTTTGTTCGTATTAGATAACCCTTTGCTAAAGAAAGCTCCAATATGAAATATCAATAACCTATGAAAACTCATTGGAGAAGTCTAAAATGCCAAGAATAGGTGCTGAAGTGATGGCTATTTTCAGCTCTTCGAAAGCTGTAGAAGTTACAGAGGTCCAACTAAAAATACTCTTTTTGAGGAGATAATGTAAAGGTCTGTTAATTATTCCATAACCTTTAATAAATCTCCTTTAACATCTTACCAAACCTAGAAAACCCCTGAATCCCTTAAGTGTAGTTGGCTGAGACCAATTTAACACTAACTTCACCTTTTATTTGACAGTTGAGGTATTATGTTGGACTCCATATGCTCGGATTATATTATAGATATAAGTCCATATATAGCCTACTCCTATCTAAACAATATGAAATTTTGTAGCACCAAGTGTTCCTTGGGTTCTATTAAATTTTAATTTGGTTTTTTGATTTTATATTTTCTAAAGTTAGATATGGCAATTGAATCAAAATGAGTATGGTTTTAATTTGATTTCTTTCATTTGCAGGTCATATAGACTTCATAATAGAACTTTATAAATGGGATTCAAGTTTGTCGAACTTGATAATTTTTCAAGATGGATGCTTCAGTCATAAGGTTAATTAGTCTGAAAGTAACTTTTTGTATCATATATGAACAAAACTATGTCTTTTAGTTTTTTACAATGAATCTTTTTTGTCGCCAATAATTGTACTATTCAACTACAAAATTCAAGTCGTAACCATTTAAAAATCATATTTTTCGTGACAAAAATTTTGTTGTGACTAAATTGTAGGTTAAACAGAGACAATTAAATAACTGTCACTAATTGTTTGCACTATTAGTGACAAAAACTAATGTCATAATAAAATAGAACTTTTGTTGCTAAAGTTTACCATGTTTAACTACAAATTTTATTTTGTCACTATTGTAATAACACATTTTTTTGAAGAAACTTTTTCGTGTCCAAAGTTTTACCAATTTTAAGACAAATTATGATTTATCACAAATTAGATACATCATTAGTGACAAAATAATATGTCACCAATTGTATAAAATTTGTGGCTAATGTTATTAGATAATGGCGCCAAGTTATTTTTTGGTGGGAAACTTTAGTGGACAAAACTTTTGCTACGAAATTTTATGTTTCGTCACTAATAGTATGCGGATTATGTATCTAAACACGAAAACGTAATTTTCGTCACGAAAAGTGAATAATTAGTGACGAATTTTGTGTCGTGGCTAAATGTTTTGTAGCTAAATATCACATTTGTTGTAGTGTGAGGACCTCAGGGTAGCATCAAACTTGCGTGGGGTGAAGCGAAGACCAGGAGAGGGTGAGAGGACACAGCTTCCGACAAGGGAGGTGGCCCGAGAGGATGGACAGAGTCCATCGGAGAGGAGGGAGACCAGAAGGTTCTAGAGAGAACCAGAGATAGAGAGAGAGAAAGAGGTAGAGAGATGTTTGAACGGGGAGTGAACAAGGGGAAATGGGGTAGTCGTCTAGGACTAATTAAGGTAAGAGTGAATCTGGGCCGTTGATCTAATTTGATCAACGGTCCAGATTACACACAGGATTGGGTCGGGTAGGCTTAGAGATTGGGCCTGGGTATTGGGCTAAATTAAATGGGTTAGGACCAGATTGAATTTAGGCTATATTTTAAATAAAAAATGGCTACTCGTTAAATACCCAATTAAATAGGTAAATAATTAATAAAAATAGCTAATGATTACATAAAAAATGAAATTAAGGCTAAATAGGTGAAATTAAGGTAATTAACTAGTATTTAAAATATAAAATGACTAATTATTGAATTAAAATATCATAAAAATCTATAATTATGCTATAATTGCAAAGCTGTTGTAATTATAGTCAAATAATGCCAAATTGGCTAATTTGTTAAATGATTAAATCCTACTAGGATGAAAAATGATATATTGAGCTAAGAAATATTTTGAAATTATTTGTAATGCAATTTATGAGTAATTATTGGATATAAAAGTTGTCACGACCCAAATTTCCCTCCGTTGGGTATCGTGATGGCACCTAGTCCTAAGGACTAGGTAAGCCTAACATTTTGTAACGACCCGGTCTGTCGTTACGTAGAACTTATATTTTTATTGTTGTCATTGACTTGTAATGGATTGGTTATTCTATTATTGATGTGTTAGAGTCGATAGGCCTGAAATCGGAATGGTTAAATGAGAATTCAGTAACTTAGTCTTTAACAGATAGCCTTATAATGGAAAAAGTCAATTGAGAGTTGACTTATTGGGAAATGACCTCGGAATGCGGATTTTATGGCTCGGATAGTTTCGTTAGGTGATTTGGGACTTAGGAGTGTGTTCAGAATATTTTGTAATGTCCGGTGTAGGATTAGTCTTGAATTGGCGAAAGTTAGTTTTGTGCGATTTCCGGTCGGCAGTGGAAAATAGGCTATCAGGGTCGGAATGGAATTCCGACAGTTGGAACAGGTTCGTGTGTCATTTTGGATATGTCTGCAAAATTTCAGGTTAATCGGAGTTGTTTTGGGTAGTTTCGGCGTTGTTGGAGGATTTTAGAAATTTCAAAGTTCTTAGGCTTGGATTTGATGTGATTCTGGTGTTTTGATGTTTCGGAGGCTCGACTAAGTTTGAATGATCATATATGAGGTGTTGGTATGTTTGGTTGGGGTCCCGAGGGGCTCGGGATGGTTTCGGATGGTCAACGGGGAGTTTGGAATGATTTTGTCACTGTTGAGGTTCTGTTACTGGTGTTTTCGCACCTGCGGATGGGGAACCGCAGGTGCGATCCTGAAAGAGCGTACGTGGCACCGTAGGTGCGGAAGTTGGTCAAGTGAGGGGATTTCCGCAGGTGCGAGGTAATTGTCGTACCTGCGAGTCCGCAGGTGCGGGAGATCAATTGCAGGTGCGAGATTTGAGGTCTTAGGATTTTTCCGCAGATGCGACCTGGGACCCACAGGTGCGGTACCGCAGGTGCGTGTAAGTGGTCGCATGTGCGGACCCACTGGACAGAAGGTAAAAAAACGTGCCTTCGCGAATTTTAGCCATTTTTTCATTATTTCATCCGGCTTTGAAGCTTTTGGAAGAGTTTTGAAGAGGGAATTCTATAGTTCTTCATCAAGGTAAGATTTTTGGACTCTAAACTCCTTTATATGGGATTAAAGGTCGGATTTATGGTGGAAATTAGGGAAAAATCAGTGTAAATTTGGGTGATTAGGGCTTGGAATTAAGAATATTTAAAATGCTGATTTGAGGGGTCATTTGGATTCCGAATTTAGTGTTCTTTATATGTACAGACTCGTGAGATGAGGAAGAACAGTTTGGTATAAAAATTTCTTGAGTTTCGGGACGTGGGCCCGGGGGTAGGGTTTGACCAATTTCGGGATTTTTGAGTATTTTTGATATATTTCGATTGGGATTAGCTCCCTAGCATATTATAATGATACACAGCTGATTGTTGGTAGATTTAGAGCACTCGGAGGCCGAAATTAGAGGCAAGGGCACTGCAGAGTAGTGTATTAGCCGGTTTGAGGTATGTAACGATTCCAAACTTGGAACTGAGGGTTCGAAACCCCAAACTATTTGATATTTGTTGTTAATTAATGTGACGCACTTGCCAAGTGACGGGCATGCGGGTGTTTACCGAATATTTGTAGCCTGGCTCATCCCATGGCACCTTCTACTGATTATCTCAGATTGATATTGTACTGTGAAGGTGGTAATTTCCTTGAAGGAAATAGAAATCATGCTAAGTATAAATGTTAAGGCTTCACGCCAATGTGTTTAGACCGGAATGGTCGATTATTGTTGTCTCTATCTGTGCTTATTTCTTTCATGTACTCAGTCCTGCTATAGTATATGTTTCATGCCTCAGTCTCGTAAGTTGCTAGTTTATTCTATATTATCATTGGTTTGAATTGATTTTTCATATGTTAAAGCATTGTGAGTGAGACTGGAAGGTACTGACTGAGTGAGGCTTGGAGCCTTGTTTTGAGACAGTTATGAGGTCAGACTGCACACCGCAGTGATCCTGAAATCATGCCTTCGTTGGCTTGATATAGCGCTTGGGCTGAAAGAAGCCCCTCCGGAGTCTATACACCCCAGTGAGCACACAGATATTCCGGAGATGAATTTCTTCGTGGTTATTATGTTCTGGAGATGGATTTTTCCGTGGTTATTATGTTTCAGAGATGGATTTCTCTGTGGTTATTATGTTTCGGAGATGGATTTCTCCGTGGTTATTATGTTTCGGAGATGGATTTCTCCATGGTTATTATGTTCCGGAGATGGGTTTCTCCGTAGTTATTATGTTCCGGACATGGATCTTCTCCGTGGGGGATGGATCGGCCTTTTTCCTCAGTACTTGGTGACTGTGCCACTTGTGTTTATGTAATATCCGGGATGGACTTCCCTGGGCCTGAAGGCCGTATTCTAGTACTGAGTGGACCACCTTATGAGAGCTTGATTAATGAGTACACATCATTCTTGATTCTATATGAATTTATGCTAATATGCAGAGTTACAAACTTATATTGATGCATCGTGTTTATTTCCTGATATATTACTGTCATGTCCAATTTATTTACTTTTGTTCAAATTATCGGAGATTTAGCCCATCACTACCTATCCACCCATAGTTTGGTTTCGTTACTACTGAGTTGGTGTACTCACGTTACCCCCTACACCTTGTGTGCATATCCAGGTACAGAGGACTTCAGCTCGGGTCAGTGAGCACAGCAGTTTCATCATAGTTGACGAGGTAGTAGTTGACGACCGCGATCTCGTCTTCTCTTTCCTTTCTACATGTCGTATTTATTTTCAGACTATGTTAGTCATTTCTTTTGGTTGTATTAAGTATTAGCCGCTCATGACTGTGTGACACTGGATCCGGGGTTAGTAGGATTTGGTCTTTTGATTTAATAAACTGGTTTTCCCAAAAATATTTGATTTATTGTTATTATTGTTGATTTCAGACTTGTTAAAAAGGGCGTTATATGGGAAATTGTATTTAGCTAGATAAAATGTGTGGCTTGCCTGGTTCCACGACAGGCACCATCAAGACTCCGAAAATGGGTCGTGACAAGTTGGTATCAGAGCGCTATGTTAAATAGGTCTCACCAGTCATGAGCAGGTTTAGTAGAGTCTTGTGGATCGGTACGGAGACGTCTATACTTATCTTAAAGAGGCTGCAGAACCGTTAGGAAAAATCTCACATTCTTGAACTCTTGTCGTGCGAATCCATTGATTCAACCTGAAGCGTAATTCATTGAACTCCTTTCATGTTTTCAAACGCGCACGTGAGCACTCTGTATCAGCCGTGCACTGATGGTTTGTGACTTCCATGAATGGGATGTGATTTTAGCATGCTTAAGGCCAGTCTAAAGGACTTGATGCCGGATTTTTGTCTGTAGCTTGAGTGCCGAGATTTCATTTGTGTGAGCATATGTGTTGGGGACTTATATGTCCGTTGGTGTCCTTATTGATGGGACTTTGTGATTAGATGACTACGTGGTGAGTTTGATTGACAGTTAGATGTGTTCAGGTTATTTGATTGTGACGGGAATGGATTAGTGGGAGAGGTGGCAAGAACCATTAAGTATTTGCATCTATATTGAGTTAGGATATGGCTTCGAGTTGTGAGTGTATTGAAGGACCTCTCGTGTGGCTTAGTTGTGGAGTGAAGTAGATTTTTCTGTTGTGTTATAAGTTCTTAGTGATGTCTTTTGGGTTGACCAATGCCCCAACAACGTTCATGTATTTGATTGATGGTGTATCCATCCTTGTTATAACCCCTTTGTATTGTATTTATTAATACCATACTCGTCATTTGATGATGGTAGTACAAGGATATAGGGATGAGAAGCTTTGTGCAAAGTTCTCCAAGTGTGAATTGTTTGCTTAGTTCAGTAGCATTCTAGGGACACGTGGTGTCCAGCGAAGGTATCTATGTGGTCAGACGAGTGTGAGTGGAGCTTCAAGAAGCTCAAGAATTCCTGGACCACAGCTCCAGTGTTAGTATTGCCATCAGCTTCAGGTCCTTATACCGTTTATGGGATGTCTCGAGGGCAGGCAGTGGTTGTGTTCTACTGTAGGAAGGTATAGTGATTGTGTGATAGCTATGATATCGAAAGTGTATAGGGAGATAACATTTTGAGATTTAGCAGGTAGGGGTATCTCCTGCGGGTGTCCTAAGGTGTGTGACCCTTATGTTTATCTGTAGTAAGTTCTCTCTATCAGTAAATGATGTATGTTGCAGTTTGAGTTTAGATCGCTTGTGGGAGTTTGCATGACCATCACAATGGTGGATGCGAGATTTGCAATTGATTTGAGTGTTAGATGGTTTGGGTCATATAAGCTTATGGAGGATTTAGTTGAATCCCACCACAACATAGTGGCAGTGATAATGTGTGGGCATAGTCTTGTTTGTCGTAATCCTTGGCTTTGAGCCAAGTGGGGGAGTTCATTATTGATAAGTTGATTATATGATTATGTGTTGTATTGGTTTTGGTTCGAGGTATGTTGGTTAAACAGCTATAACATACAGAGGGGGAGTCAGGGAATGACTCGAGTGATGGAAATTTCTTCGATACAAGTTGTAACATACTTTACGGATATTGGAATTCATTGTATGATGGAGTTGTACTGGTAAGTGTAGAGTGTGCAATGTATGAGCGTGCTTGTTTCTTCAAAAGGGTGGATCACTTTCCTAGTACGTGGATTGCAAGCGGGGTTAGGTCGTTCTGTTTACTTGGTTAGTGGTGTAATTGAAATTTAGTAGAGTAAGTGGCATTCGAAAATGGTTCAGACAGATTCAAGGTTATATGTATCGATCGAGGATCTTCAAGGTATGAGAAGGGTTAGAACTGAGATTAACGAGAAAGGTGTCTAGGCTTGTGGTGTATTTGCGTTATCATGGATTCTATCCATCATTATCAGGGAAGTGAAGGTAATGACTTTAAATTCACCGGAAGTCTCTTCAGGGTAAGTTTTTCTAACGTGGTGCATTTGGGGATAATTGAGGGAGTATTTAGTCGCTTATGAGCCCTAAACGGTATATCTTTATGCTCGGGTTTCGTGCGGTGAGTTGGTATTGAGAATGGTGGAATTATGGCAAGAAGAAGTATCAATTCGAAGGTAAGTCAAAAGGAACTTGAATAAATAGGACAACTTGGTAGTAGGTCGGATCGGGATGATAAGGGATATGGTTAGTTCTTTGGGTGTTTATAAGGCAATGAGTTGTTATAGGTGTTTATTAGCAATTCTCTTGGAATTTGGTGGATGCGTAGCTTGGTTGAGTTAGAAGGATTCAGTCCTGACGGTTTGGTGTTGTACAAGTGTGATTCGGGAGTTCTTGATGGTTTCTACCACGGTTGGAGATGTATATTTCTATGGGCGTGATGGTCAGGTGATGTATAGTGATTTTGTTTCTAGATCGAGTCGAATGGAAAGTTCTTGGCTAGTGGGGTACGTAGTTGTTGTGGCTAGGAATGGAGCATGAAGTTCTCATATTTATCACAGGATTGCATGGCGTATGCGGTATTTTGTGTATGGTGGAGAGTGTCATATGTGAGGTCACGGTTCAGTTTTTGGAAGGAAGGTCAGAACTGGAAGTTTCAGATGATTTGGTAAAGAATACCACTATTGGGTGGCCGGGTGAGAGTATACATTCATAAAGGACAATGTGTTCAAAGCAATGTGTTTAAATAGGGTGCTTCATCGGTTTTACGACGCTCTCTCGTCGGATTGGCTACTGATATTCAAGGTTTCTTGGTGACATAGAGGAATTATGGGGGTATCCCTTTGTGGAATGATTGAGCATCAGGAATGTGTATATATTTGAGTGGTGGAATTAGGATCAGATATGGTAATTGGTGCGCCTCATGGATTTTGAGACTGGGAGTTTTCATGAACATATTTTTGTAGTTGTGAACTACGAGGATGAGAGCAAAGCTAGTCAAGTGTTAGTATATGTCATGATTCAGTCATTATGAACATTCGGGGAGTTATTTACCTGTTGTGGGTGACCAGAGTTGACTTATAGTTATTGGTAGGCCGGTATGGGTGTGTGGTCTGCACCGAGTCAGAATTATTGACTCCGAAATGCTATTATTGAGGGATGTACCGTTCGATTGTCATTGAGCTTATTCATGTCTTGGAGTGATCTATGAGTTACCTTTCAGTGTTCGAGGAGTTGTGATCGTTGGTTGTATATGTGCATATAATGTAGTCCTATCGGGGCTGTATAGCGAGATTTGAGTAAGGTAAGTAATTGGGTGTTGCAAGATTGAGACGTGTTGGTTATGTTCATTCTGGTTCGGGTGGCACGGTATCGTCCGATTTCCCGTGATTATGGCAATGCACTTTAAGTAATTGATGTCGAATTTCGCATGGTTATTTATTTTGAGCAAGGTGGTTTGGAGTGTGTCATGTGATCCAGCGGTTGGATGGGATCACGCTTTGCAGCTCGGTTAGGTAGAGGTATGATCCTTGGTGTCGGATTTGTGTGATATGGTTTCACGATGTGTATCAAGATATTAGTATGATGTGCTAATAGTAAGTGTTAGTGGCAGGATAGCCCTCTCGTGCGAGTCTTCTTTATTTAATGAATTGAACTCTTGGTATGAGGTTATTGAGTGCACAAGTTGCACAAGTTATGGATATGGATGGTATTGATACTGATCGGGCGAGTGGTTACTGGTTTATACGTGTTTCTTTCATCATCGGCAGTATATGGAAGTGTTAGAATGAGGCATGGTTTGATAAGATGGTATGTGCCTGTATTGAGTTGTTTGAACAACTATTGTGGTTAAGGGTTATTGCTATGAGTGGTTGAGCCACGCGGTATATTATGTGATTTCATCTTGGGTTACAGATATGGGTTGAGACAACGTGTTCAGACTATTTAAGCTTATAGTCGGGGAAAATTTGAACTTGTAAATTATTTCAGAATTGGAAACTTGGTTTTAAGGTCTATGGGACATGATTTGATAATGAGATTTCAGTTATGTTGTGTTATCGGATGTAGATGGGGTAGGGTGACATGGGATCACCTCCGAATATGTGCATGGAGGTTACACAACAATTTTTGGTGGGATTGGAACAACTCTAGGCACGTTCGAGGACGAAAGTATGTTTAAGTGGGGGAGAATGTAGCGACCCGGTCTGTCGTTACGTAGAACTTATATTTTTATTGCTATCATTTACTTGTCATGGATTGGTTATTCTATTATTGATGTGTTAGAGTCGATAGGCCTGAAATCGGAATGGTTAAATGAAAATTCAGTAACTTAAACTTTAAGAGATAGTCTTATAATGGGAAAAGTCAACTGAGAGTTGACTTATTGGGAAATGACCTAGAAATGCGGATTTTATGGCTCTGATAGTTTCGTTAGGTGATTTGGGACTTAGGAGTGTGTTCGGAATATATTTATGATGTCGGGTGTAGGATTAGGCTTGAATTGGCGAAAGTTAGTTTTTGGCGATTTCCAGTCGGCAGTGGAAAATAGGCTATCGAGGTCGGAATGGAATTCCGACAGTTGGAACAGGTTCGTAATGTCATTTTGGATACGTCTGCAAAATTTTAGGTTAATCAGAGTTGTTTTGGGTAGTTTCGACGTCGTTGGAGGATTTTAGAAATTTCAAAGTTCTTAGGCTTGAATTTGATGTTATTCTGGTGTTTTGATGTTATGTTTGATGTTTTGGAGGCTCGACTAAGTTTTAATGATCATATATGAGGTGTTGGTATGTTTGGTTGGGGTCCCGAGGGGCTCAGGATGGTTTTGGATGGTCAACGGGGAGTTTGGAATGATTTTGTCACTGCTGAGGTTCTGTTACTGGTGTTTTCGCACCTGCGGATGGGGAGCCGCAGGTGCGGTCCCGCATGAGCAGACTTGGCACCACAAGTGCGGAAGTTGGTCAAGTGAGGGGATTTTCGCAAGTGCGAGGTAATTGCCGCACCTGAGAGGCCGCAGGTGCGGGAGGTCAATCGCAGGTGCGGGATTTGAGGCCTTAGGATTTTTCCGCAGGTGCGACATGGGATCCGCAGGTGCGTGTAAGTGGTCGCAGGTGCGGACCCACTAGACAGAAAGGTATAAAAACGTGCGTTCGCAAATTTAAGCCATTTTCTCAATATTTCATCCGGGTTTGAAGCTTTTGGAAGGGTTTTGGAGAGCGAATTCTATAGTTCTTCATGAAGGTACGATTTTTGGACTCTAAACTCGTTTATATGTGATTAAAGGTCTGATTTGTGGTGGAAATTAGGGAAACATCAGTGTAAATTTGGGTGATTAGGGCTTGGGATTAATAATATTTAAAATGGTGATTTGAGGGGTCATTTGGACTCTGGATTTAGTGTTATTTATATGTACGGACTCGTGAGATGAGGAAGAACAGTTTGGTATAAAAAATTCTGGGTTTCGGGACGTGAGCCCGGGGGTCGGGTTTGACCAATTTCGGAATTTTTGTGTATTTGTGATACATTTCGATTGGGATTAGTTCCCTAGCATATTATAATGATACACATCTGATTGTTGGTAGACTTGGAGCACTCGGAGGCCGAAATTAGAGGCAAGGGCACTGCAGTGTAGTGTATTAGCCGGTTTGAGATAAGTAACGCTTCCAAACTTTGAAGTGAGGGTTCGAAACCCCAAACTATTTGATATTTGCTGTTAATGAAGGTGATGCACTTGGCAAGTGACGGGGATGCGGGCGTTTACCGAATATTTGTAGCCTGGATCATCCGATGGCACCGTCTACTGGTTATCTCAGATTGATATTGTACTGTGAAGGTGGTAATTACCTTGAACGAAATAGAAATCATGCTAAGTATAAATGTTAAGGCTTCACGCCGGTGTGTTTAGATCGGAATGGTAGATTATTGCTGTCTGTGATTATTGCTTTCATGTACTCAGTCCTTCTATAGTATATGTTTTGGGCCTCAGTCTCGTAAGTTGCTAGTTTATTCTTGATTATCATTGGTTTGAACTGATTTTTCATATGTTAAGGCATTGTGAGTGAGAGTGGAAGGTACTGACTAAGTGAGGCTTGGAGCCTAGTTTTGAGAGAGTTATGAGATCGGACTGCACACCGCAGCGATCCTGAAATCATGCCTTCGTTTGCTTGATATAGCGCTTGGGCTGAAAGGAGCCCCTCCGGAGTGTATACACCCCTAGTGAGCACACAGATATTCCGGAGATGGATTTCTCAGTGGTTATTATGTTCCAGAGATGGATTTCTCTGTGGTTATTATGTTCCGGAGATGGATTTCTCCGTGGTTATTATGTTCCGGAGATGGATTTCTCCGTGGTTATTATGTTCCGGAGATAGATTTCTCCGTGGTTATTATGTTCCGGAGATGGATCTTCTCCGTGGGGGATGGATCGGCCTTTTTCCTCAGTACTTGGTGACTGTTTCACTTATGTTTATGTAATATCCGGGATGGACTTCCCTGGGCCTGAAGGCCGTATTCTAGTACTGAGTGGACCACCTTATGAGAGCTTGATTAATGAGTACACATCATTCTTGATTCTATATGAAATTATGCTAGTATGCAGAGTTACAAACATATATTGATGCATCGTGTTTATTTCCTGATATATTATTGTCATGTCCTATTTATATATTGTTGTTCGAATTATCGGAGGTTTAGACCGTCACTACCTCTCAGCTCGTAGTTTGGTTTTGTTACTACTGAGTTGGTGTACTCACGTTACCCTCTGCACCTTGTGTACAGATCCAGGTACAGAGGAATTCAGCTCGGGTCAGTGAGCACAACAGTTTCATCAGAGTTGACGAGGTAGCAGTTGGCGACTGTGATCTCGTCTTCTCTTTCCTTTCTACCTGTCGTATTTATTTTCAGACTATGTTAGTCATTTCTATTGGTTGTATTAAGTATTAGCCGCTCATGACCTTGTGACACTGGATCCGGGGTTAGTAGGATTCGGTCTTTTGATTTCATAAACTGGTTTTCCCAAAAATATTGGATTTATTATTATTTTTATTATTGATTTCAGACTTGTTAAAAAGGGCGTTATATGGGAAATTGTATTTATTTAGATAAAATGGGTGGCTTGCCTGGTTCCACAATAGGCGCCATCACGACTCTGGAAATGGGTCATACATTTCCACTGAACAACAATAATAATAAAGGAATTATAACAGTCTTGATATAGAAATCTTGAAAGAGTTTACAATTTCCCAAAACCCGGTATATACAAGTCATAAGCTCTACGACATATTTCAAATGAATATAAATAAAACTGACTAGAAATAATAAGTACAGTTGACATAAATAGGAAAGTGATTCCGAAGCCTGCGAACGCAACACCAGGTTACCTTGAGTCTCCTCAGCAACAATCTGCACAGCTACTAACATCAATTACCTGGATCTGCACACCAAAAATGTGCAGAATTGTAGTATGAGCACACCATAGCGGTGCCCAGTAAGTATCAAGACTAACCTCAGTGAAGTAGTGACGAGGACTAGTCAAGACACCACTGGTCTAATAAGCAAAAAGACATAAATGTACAAATGACCGAAACATAATATCTACCTAAAGATTTTTCGATATAATTAACGGTACGATCGAATAATACGGAAGAAAAATTCAATAATTACGATCAACGGACAGCATAATAGAAATACGCAGAGAGAATGAAAATAATGCAAGCCAAATGTCGGGAACCACAGCCCAATAGAATACTAGCAACTCAGCACTGCATCTATTTATTCACGTCAGTCCTTAGCCAATAAACTCAATTAAACTGGCCAAACCTTCGAGTGAAAACCTTTAAATCGTGAGTTTATTTTGAAAGCTTTAAAGATATAATCATTTCGGAATAGAGAAATTTCTTCTTTGAANAATTTCTTTTCAACTATACTTTTCAATATATATATATATATATATATATATATATATATATATATATATATCTTTCGATCCAAATCTCCTCAATGATAAAACCACCGAAACTCAGTCCGCAACTAAGAATTTGTCTTGTAATGCAGTACAGGGGGAAAGCTCCCGGAATCTCGTCCGTAGTCCCAATTTAAATATGCGATGCAGTACAGGGGGAAAGCTCCCGGATCTCGGTCCGTAGTCCCAATTTAAATATGCAATGCAACTACTGAGGAAAACAACCAGAATGCGACAGAAACAACATACATTGCCACAACAGGCGCAAAAGCAAACAAAACCGAATGCAAAGTGCGATGAGCAAATCAATACAAAGACTTAAATCACAAAAATAGTAAAAAATCACTCATAAGAAGTAGCCACTGAAAGGAATGCCAAGAACAAAGAGAACGCAACATAACGAGGGGAAAACAAGGCAAATATAGCAATGACTCTAATTGAAGTTCGCAACCAAGAAACCTAATCATCCCGGCAATGGCATCAGCTATAACCAATATCACTTTGACAATTAGCTTCACTGAATAAACTCAGCTTGAACAAATGCTCAGTAAATAGGCAGCATCAAAGAAATACCATCAACATGGGCGGTCATCAATTAAATCTAAGTAGTACTTAAGGGAAAATCATTTAAATCACAATGTACGACTCACGGGCATGCTTGACCAACGTATAGATATTCCAATTATTTGTTAGACAATTATAGGGCGAGATTGTACTAGTTTTAGTCACATAGGCAGCGTATGATGAAAGATATAGTATAACGGTAGGAAAAGCAAAGTCTTCACTTAAGTCAATTAAGATCATATAAGAAACAAGGAATGCTAGGCAAGTACTTCTAATTTGAGCAGGAATAGATGAAACTAGAAATCAGGAATTCATATATGACAATTTCAATTCATATACGGGGAACATAAGGACCAAAAATCCTAAAAGGGAATTCCATTTGAAAATAAGGTCGAGTACGCACTCGTCACCTCGCGTACGCGGGCTACAATCAACATAGAAGACTCAATCCTAAGGGGAAGTTCCCCACACAAGATTAGGAAAGATACTTACCTCAAAGACGACAATGTGGTACTCAAAAATAGACTTCTCGGGCGGGAAGGCCTCCGGACGGCTCAAAATCAACTAAAACAACTTCAAAATACATATAAAACGTATAAGGAACTATTCTGAATAATGAAGTCTCAATCTTTACAATATTATAAAAATCGACCCAAAAGTCAACCCCCAGGCCAACACCTCGGAAACCGACAAATTTTACAAATTTTGATTACCCATTCCGATACGAGTTCACCCATACTAAATTTATCTAGTTCCTATAACATTTGGTCATTCAAATCATGAATTTTCATTTTTGAAGTTTTCTTTCAAAACCCACAATCCCTCAACCCAAAACACAAATTAAATGATAAAGACAAGAACTAATTCATGAAATATAATTAATTATAGTGGAAGAACATTTAGCTATTCGATTTGTGTGAAAAAACTGTAACGACCGGACCGGTCGTTTTGAGTTCTAACGAGTCGTTGAGCGGTTTGAAGTCATGATCAGTGTTGTTTAAGGTATTATGACCTGTGGGCATGGTCAGAATTGAATTCCAGGAAGTTTAGAATTGATTTGGAAAGAAAATTCTCATTTCAGAATCCTTAAGTTGGAGAAATCGACTAAGATTGGAATTTTGAGTAAATGATCTCCGAATCAGGATTTGAAGGTTCCACCAGGTTCGTATGATGATTTCGGACTTGGGTGTATGTCGGGATTGGGTTTTGGATAACCCTGGAGCATTTTGGCGTATATTGTGGAAGTTAGCATTTTAGAAGGGTTTCATGAATTTGGTCATAAAGTGCATATCAGTGAGGTTGATGTCCGTTTGGGATTGCGAGTCTGGGAATAGCTTCGTATAGTGATTCTGGAATTGGGAGCGTGATCAGAAGTGAATTTGGATGTTCGTAGGTCATTTGGCTAAAGATAGAAATTTGAAGGTTTTTGGGAAATCCGACCGGAAGTGGAAGTTGTGATATCGAGGTTGGAATACGATCTCGGAAGTTGGAGCAGGTCCGTAATGTTGAATATGATTTGTGTGCAAAATTTGAGGTCCATCGGACGTGCTTTGATAGGTTTCGACATCAGATGAAGAAGTTTGAAATTTTATGTTCTTAAAGAATTGGATTTGAGTGCGATTAGTGATTTCGGCGTTGCTTGATGCGATTTGAGGGCTCGAGCAAGTCCGTGTCATGTTTTGGGACAGGTTGGTGTAATTGGATGGGGTCTCAGGGGCCTCGGGTGGATTTTGGGTGGATAACGAATCAAATCTAAAGTTGGAAAAGGGCTGGTTTTGGTGTCATCTGGTGTGATCCGCAACTACGAGGTTTTGTCCGCAGGTGCGGCTTGGGAGCTGCAGGTGCGAGTGTAGCTTGGCTTGGCTAGGAACCGTAGGTGCGATGGATTTTCCGCACCTGCGAAGCCGCAGGTGCGGGCAGTAGGGACGCAGGTGCGACTTGGCTGGAGTTGAGGGAAACCGCAGGCGCGGATGATTTGGTCGCACCTGTGAGATCGCAGGTGCGGAGGAAGGACTGCAGGTGCAAAAAATGCCTGGGCAGAATGTTTTAAAAATCAAGTTTGTCCCTTTTCTCTCTCATTTTTCATTTGGGATAGGCGATTTTGGAGAGCTTTTCAAGGGGGATTTCACCAAGCATCAAGAGGTAAGTTGTTTCTACTTGTTTCTAAGGTTAAAAACAAGATTATTACATAGATTTGGTAGTGGAAATTGAGGAAAAATTGGGAAATATTGAAGAAACCTAGAATTTTGGAAATTTGGGTTTTAGCCACGAATTGAGTATGGAATGTAGAGTAAATTATATATTTGAGTTAGTAAGGCTATGGGTAGAACGTACCTTCGAGAAATTTCGGATTCCGGGCACGTGGGCGCGAGGGCATTTTGGTCATTTCACTGAGCGGGGTTGGGAAAGTATATAATTTGAACTTGTTGTGAGTATTAGGATGAATAGTTATTGCCTTGTCATTTATGTAGTAGTTTCGGAGCGTTATGCGTCCGTTGGAGTCATCGGAAGGGCTTGGAAGCCTGTGTTGGAATTTCGGAGCAAGGTAAGTATCCTTTCTAACTTTGTGAGGGGAAATCGTCCCCCTAGGTGACTTAATTCACTAAATGCTACTATATTTGGAGGCTACGTACGCACGAGGTGACGGGAGTCCGTGCGTAGCTACTATTATGCCATGTTCGCGTAGCCTAGGACCCACTAGCATGCTTTGTGTGTGTACCTATAACCCTGCCTGCATTATTGAACTGCTAATATGACCGAAAACGTAATTTAATGTTTAAAAGAAAGCTAGAGTTCATATTGTTAACCTTCTAAAAAGAGAATTTGTTTCCGTTGTGAATATTTGTGTACCTGGACTAGGTTGTATCGAGGAATACCATTAAACTTGACAAATGAATTTCAAAACCTATATTTCATACTTCTTTTAATAAAGATTTTACCACTTTCCTGAGAAAAATGGTTTTCTTGATAAAATATGAATTCATTATGTGGATATGTGTAACTTTGGGTGCCTGAGTCGCTTGAGTGATTCGCGAGCAGGAAGACCCTGTATTGTGTATGTATTCTTATGAGCATCTGAGTCGCATGTATGATTCGCGAGCAGGCTAGCCGTATTATGTTAACCGCGTCGCATGACCGATTTGCGAGCGGGGCAGATAGATGCATCTATGGTTCGAGCAGGTCTACCCCTCGGCAGTGCACAATTTATTATTGTTGGTCCGCGCCGTTCAACCCTCGGCATTGCTTGCGCATGATATTTGTTGCGTAGTTGCTATAAGATTTGCCTGATTATTGGCCTGAAATGTTAAATTGTCGATTGAAATGACAAAGACTTAAAGTTATTAAAAAGGCTTTTGTATGAAGTTCTTCCTTCCGTTGATTTATTATTATTTGATTAAATCACCATGTTGATTAATTGTGAATATGAAAAAGATATAAAGTGTTAAATGTGATCGAAATTGAAGGATGTGTAAATCCTGTTTTATGAACTGCCTATGATAAAAGCCATGCTTAGTGTCACTCTTAAATATCTTAATGGACCTTTAGTAAGTGTCTAAATTGACCTCTCGTCACTACCTCTCTGAGATTAGGCAGGCAACTTACTGTGTACACGTTGTTTTTGTACTCATACTACACTTGTTGTGTATTTTATTGCACAGGTACTTATATAGCAAATGTGGAGGATTCGGAGGCTCAGGCGAGCTGCATCTTCCTGAGGCGATCCGCAACTGACAGATTCACCTTCATACTGTATCTATTTCATCTTAAATTTCCTCGTCCAGTTGTATTTCGGACAGGCTTTGTAATGAATGTATAAATTCTTAGAAATAGCTCATGTACTTGTGACAACGGGTTCTAGGATATGTATTTTTTTTTTAAAACAACGTAGCATGTTATCCTACTAAGAATAGGACTCTAATTACTGAATACATCATACCTATTATCATGTTTGGGCTTCACACCCATCCATGATATCACATATGATGTATCTAAAAACCCAAACTAGAACTAGCTTAATCCAAAAACTAAAAATTGTACTCCATATCCTTGAATCCTTTAGTCCATGCATCGAAAGTTTGCATGTGTAATGGAGTCGAATATACTGTTCCCCATTGCATCTGTGATCCAGTTTTGTAACTTGCATGTTCTGTCCTTCGAAGTGCATTGAATCTCTTATTGTAGACATTCTCCGCACTTCTCTCCCATTTCTGTCTTGTTGATTCACGTGAATTTTGCCTTCTGTTGCTAGTGTCATGTGCACGTCTCAGTTGTGCTTCCCATTGTTACCTCTCTTTGTCCCTGCAGAAGCTGTACAAATCCACAACATTCCTCTTAGTTCGGTGTATCTTCACCATGCCTTCATTCTCATGCCTTGTATGCTTGTGTCTACTACTAAATCTCATGATCTTCTTGCATTCAGTAGTATGACATAAATGCAGTAGCTTTGCCATATTTCTTGTCCTGCTTATATTGTCTGATTCCAGCTTCTATGCTTGTGCCTGTTAGTAGTACATTGCGAAGGGGATGAGCATATGCTAATATCACCCTTACACATTGTATCCAGTAATATAACATAGATATAGTATTGTTCCCTTGTGCTGTTTTATGTTTTCCTGTATTATCTTCAACCAGCTGATGTGGTGCAGTGTGTCTGGCCCCCTGTCAATCTCTTCCATATCTTCCTCAGCTTCCCTGACATCTTGCTCATTTCTCTTCTGAGCAACTGATTTTTCCTTTTGTTTCTAGTTGTCTCCCTAATGTCCTCACTACTTTCCATCTTGTGTATGCTACTGAGTAATTACCTACGTCAAAGGTCCCTCCTTTGGAATGAATGCAGGGCATTAATACCACCAAAGGGAGATCCCTTAGACAATAGGCTAACAACTCAGCATGTGTACCTGCAAATAAAAAACAAACCAAGTTAGTGAAATAATAGATCACCATGCTCTTTGATTGAACATGGTGATCTGCAGTGTTGATCTCCCTAATCCTCCACCTTGTTCTCCCATCTCCAGTCATTAATTTCTTGCAATCTTTACTCTCAAATAAGGGTACTGTGACTTATCATCATTCAGAATATTCCTACCCATTGTGTCTAGCTCCCAAAAGTCATGGCATTCAATGTTTCCTCGATCCAAAGCATAGTTTGCAAGATGGTCAACCAGCCTATTTCCTTCTCTGAATATATGTGACTCCCTAATGGTGCATTGTTCCCTAATACTCCATATCTCATTTATTTGGTCAGTTATATTCCAAGGTGGTTTCCATTCTCCTTCCATGACTTTTTTGATCAACATAGAGTCTGTTTGTAGCCAAATATGTCCATGATTCATTGCATTGCATATCCTTAGTGCTTCTACTATTGTTGTGGCTTCTGCTTCATTGTTCGACCCTTCCCTAATCTCTGTTCCATTTGCATAAATTAGGTCTCCATGATGATCCCTCAGACAGTATCATATTGAACTTCTCCCTGGGTTTCCTTTGCTTGCACCATCTGTATTTACTTTTATCCATCCGTCTTGTGGCATTTCCCATAACACCTTTTCAAACTTCAGTTTAGGAGTGTAACTTTGCAGCATCTGAAGGATCTCATGCCACATGTGAGGCACCTTTATACAAGGTTTCCTAATCTGTANCATCCCCATACTTCCAGCTATTCCTCCTCTTCCATAGTTCCCATATGATACACGATGGTAATGCTTGCATGATTGATTTCATCCTTGGTATCACCTGGGCAGTCCAGCACTTAGTAATAGCTTGGTGTAATGACCGTCCATCCATTCTGATCCCTGCTCTCATAAGGAAATACTTCCGTACAGTCGAGGCTGCATTAGAGGTAAAGAACAAGTGCACTAAAGTTTCTTCCTTAGGTTGTGC
>MDKI01103094.1:0-12668 GCA_005239505.1 Nicotiana paniculata | reverse complement strand
TTACATACTCAGTACATTATTCGTACTGACGTCCTTTTGTTGGGGACGCTGCATTCATGCATGTCGGTATAGATAATCAGTTTGACGAGCCCTCATAGTAGACGAGATTGGCATTCAGTGAAAGATCGGTAAGACTCCACCTCATTCGAAGTGCAACCAAGTCTATGAGTCATCGTGTCAGAGTTTTACTACAAACTTATGGGTGGGCCGGTACCCTGTCCCATTTGATGTCAGTAAATCTTAGAGGTTTTGTAGACAGATGTTCAATTTGTACAGTATGTCAGAGGCCTTAACGGCCCATATGTATTCATATTTTATGAATGATAGTTTATTAATATAGTGTTGCCCACTTACAAGTTGTACATTACGAGTTCTGGCCATGTTGGCCCATGATAGTCACAAAGAAAATAAATGAGTTACAGAGTGGTTCGCTCAGGCCAATGCGGCACCAGGTGTCAGCCACGCCTCCCCAGGTTCGGGGCGTGACAGGAGTTATGTTGAGATATGATTCCTTGTGTCAGATTCATGTGTCTTGGTTCTACTATGTGCGATAGATTCGTAGAATTGCAATTGCGGTGGTACTTGTTGAACTTGCGGGATGGTTTTCTCGTGTGAGCCATTTTCCATGATGGAGTACATTTGGCTTGTTTCTTATTGGTGCACGCATTGCACTGGTCGTAGATTTAGGTTGTATTGATGTGGCAAGTCACTAGAGTGGTTGTGTTTGATGAGATGAGGTCATTGGATCTAGGATGGGTGCTATCGGATTTGTTTGCTGTATATTTGGAAGGATAATATCGAAATTCGGCTTAGAAATTGGATGTAGTTCTTTTTGAAGGAGAGGGAGTCCTTATGAGTTTCCGCGTGATTCTTTCATCATCGGCAGTGTACAAAAGTTTTAGAACGAGGTTTTGTTTGACATGAGGTTTATACCAGAATCGGGTTGTTTTGGGCAGTTACTGTGATTGGAGATGTTGCTATGAGTATTTGAGTTGTGCGGTATATCATGTGGTTACATCTTTGGTTAGGGTTATGGCTTGATACAGCTTGTTCAGACTTATACAGTGTGTAGATGCGAGAAATTCCAGATATTGGAAATTAGATTCTAAGGTTTACGTGCTAAGGTTGAATTAAGGATTTTCAGTTATGATGTGTTTTCAGGCTTATATGGATTAGGGTGATGTGGGATCACCCTCGGGTATGTGCATGGTAAGGTTACACGGTGATTTGATGGCTTGAGGACAACTCTGGGCACGTTCGAGGACGAACGTATGTTTAAGTGGGGGAAGATGTAATGACCCGACCAGTCGTTTTGAGCATTTGCACTTTTCTTGGTAATTTACGGGCATGATTATCTCCGTATAAGGTATTATGACTTATGTAAATCATCAGTTTTGGTTTTAAGGCTATTCGGAATCGACTTGGAAGAATGAATTTCATTGTTGAAGCTTTAAATTGGAAAAGTTGACAGGATTGACTTTACTGTGAATTTGACCCCAGAATGGAGTTTTGTTTGTCCCGATAGGTCCGGATGGTGATTTTGGACTCGAGCGTATGTCCGTATTTGCATTTGGATGTTTCTAGAAGGTTTTGGCACAAATTGGTGAAAATTGGAAATTTGAAGGTTTGGAAAGTTCATAAGTTTGACCGGAAGTTGACTTTGAGAATATCGGATTCGGATTGTGGTTCCTAAAATTGGGATCGCTTCGTTATGTTATTCGGGACTTTGCAAAATTTGGGTTTATTCCGGGTTGATTTGATATGTTTCGGCGCGAGTTTTGGAAATTTGAAAGTTGAAAGTTCATAGATTTTGATTTGAGGTGTATTTCGTCATTTTGATGTTGTTATGTGGGGTTTGAGGCCTCGAGTAGGTCCGTTTTGTGCTATGGAACTTGTCGGTATATTGGGACGGGGTCCCGAGTGGCTGGGGTGAGATTTGGACGAGGTTCAGATCATTTTCATTTCATGTTGAATTGATAAGGTTGTTGGTTCAGGTGTGACCGCACCTGCGGAGTTATGGGTGCAGGTGCGGGTGCTTGGAGCGCACCTGCACAACCGCATATGCGGATCACTGAGCGTAGGAGCGTGGTCGCACAAGCGGTGATGGCTATTCAAGGATTTCTTCATAGAAGCGGAATTTGATCCGCATAAGTGGAGGTCGCAAATGCTACATTTTAGCCGCATATGCGAAAATGCTGGGCAGAAGCTATAAAATCGAGGTTTAGATTCTTTCTTCATATTTTGAGATGTAAGACTCGGTTTGAGACGATTTTTTGAGCAATTTCATCACAAGAATCGGGGTAAGTGTTCTACACTTGGTTTTGATTTTATTTCATGAATCTACCTTCATTTTTGGCATTGGTTGATGAATTTTAAAGAGAAATTAGGAGTTTTAGCCTAAACTTTCATAATGTGATTTTTTGAGTTTTGAACGTCGATTTGGAGTCGGATTTGAGTGAAACTAGTATGGTTAGACTCGTAATTGAATGGGTTGTAGGATTTTGTGAGTTTTGTCGGGTTCTGAGGTGTGGGACCGGGTTGGACCTTTTGGCCGATTTAGGGCTTTTGATTAAATATTCTACCTTTATCGATTGGTTTTGTTTCCTTTGGCATTTTTTGATGTATTTGAGTTTCTTTTGGCTAGTTTTAAGCCGTTCGGTGATCGGTAAGCGCAGGATGGCATTTTCGGAGCATCGTTTGGCTTGCTCGGTATTGGAATTGGCTTGTTCGAGGTAAGTAACACTTCTAAACTTGGTGTTGAGGGTATGAAATCCCAAATTACGTGTTATGTGTGTGGTGTTGAGGTGACACACATGCTAGGTGACAGGTGTGTAGGCTTGCAGCGTGTGAATTATGACTCCGCTATTTCTATGGTACTGTGTAGTTACCTGACCTTACCTGTAACCATTAAATTACTAAGTATCTGATCTCTTGAGTTGTGATCCATGTTAGAAACCATGTCTAGGCTACATGCTTATTCTATTGAGACCCACCGAGGTCATTTATGTTGTTGAGCTATCTGCATTCATTGCATTACATATCATTGCATACATACTCAGTCATACACATCCATATGCATATCATATCTCAGCCTCTGTTACCATTTATTGATACATCACATCATTAATTTTGGCTAATTTTTCATGTCATTAAGAGCCCGAGAGACTGGAGATACTGATGACTTAGTGAGGCTGAGGGCCTGATGGTGAGGATATTTATGGGATTGGGTTGCACGCCACAGCATGTGTTTACTGATTTATGATGGGATCGGGTTGCACGTTGCAACATGTTTTACAAATTTATGCCATGATTGGCTTGTTATAGCGCGGGGGCTAAACATCCCCTCCGAAGTTTGTACACACACCCAGTGAGCGCAGGTACCTACTGAGTGCGAGTGCCGAGTGATTGGGAGGACTGAGTGACTGTGAGGACTCCGTGCCTGTAAGGACTGAGTGGCTGTGAGGGCTGAGTGACTGGGAGGACTGAGTGGTTGGGAGGACTGAGTGAATTGATACTCTGAGAGTATGCATATGGTTTTATCATTGAGTTGCATCGCATTTGACATGCACACTTGAGATACAGACATAGAGATGCATTTTTCCTCATGATGTATAGTATCACATCATTCATGACTTCTCACACATATTGACATATAGGCATAGTGATATATGTTGCACTGGCTATCTAGAAAGAAAAATGGAACACTTTATTTATTGTTGAAAGGATTTTTTGGAAAATTATTGTTTTCAAAATTACTCATATTTTGGACGATTTCGGTAAAGGATTTGGGTTTTCACTGATATACTTGGAAGGCGGAACTATTTTTCGGGAAACTATGAATAAGATGAGCATTTCATCTCTGAATTACTTCCTTTATTACTTGCTTTACATTTTTATGAACTTGTTGTTAGCTATTGGTGTTGAACCCGACCTTTGTTCTAGCTCGTCACTACTTTCAACCTAAGGTTAGGTTTGTTACTTATTGAGTACTCGGTTATACTCATACTATAGTTCTGTACCTTGGGTGCAGATGTTGGTTGTTGATGTTGTTGTGTTCGATGGGAGCTGGATTTGAAGATGTAACTGCATTCCGGTGGTAGCTTCCTCTTGTTCATGGTAGCCTTAAAAAAAATTTATGTACATTTCGAACAGATGATGTATTATTTCATCTTAGCTTTGTAAATTCCAATCTTAGAAGCTCATGATTTGTAGTACCAGTCCTTGGAAATTGTATAAGATTCAGATAATTTCTTATACTTAATTGTCTTGTTAAATATTATTGGAATTGGATAGTTATTAGTTGTCTTACCTAGCGGGTTGGGTTAGGTGCCATCATGACTAGTTGAATTTTGGGTCGTGGCAGAGCTAGCTTTTGGGGTTGAATTAGTCCCAACGTCTATTTTCTTTATTATTGTGTGATCAAGTATCCAACGTGGTAGCTCTATTGTTAGTTGTTAGTTGTTAGTTTTAAGTGTGTCAGCTCATAAGTTAATAGTTAGTTAGTTAGTTAGTGCTTTGTATAGTATAAAGACAATGTAACCAACTGAGAATGAGATGAGAATCATTTCACAAAATATCTGCTTCTTCTCTGTTTCACTACTCTAGAAGCTTCCGCCGTTGGAGAATCATATAGCTCCTCTGAATCTTCTCAGTGAAGGTACAAATTTTAGCATGATATCAGAACGGGTACGAGCCAGATAGATTCTTAATTGTCAGTTGATTCCTCGACATATTCCAGTTTTTAATTCTCTCTATTTTTGAATAAGAGATTCATTCATGGAGGAATCAACAATTTTGTATACACGCCCACTATATCTTGGTCCATCAGACACTCCAGGCGTCGTTTTAATTCCTGTGAAGCTCACACGGTCTGAGAATTACAGCTTATGAAGTAGGACGATTAAAGTTGCCCTGTTAGGGAAGCGTAAAGGTTTTGTGAATGGTACTTGCACAAAGGAATCATATAAAGCAGAGTTACAGGACTAATGGGAGACTTGCAATGTAATTTTCTCTCGTTGCTATAAACAAAATATCTACAGAACTCCTTTTTGGAAATGTAGCGACCCGATTATTCATTTTGAGTATTTGCATTCTATTTAGTTGTTTGAAGTGTTGAGTAGATTCATATGACGTATTATGACTTATATGAATCGTTGGTTTTGGTTTTCAGGTGGTTCGGGATCAATTCGGAAGAAGGATTCTCATGTTAGAAGCTTTGAGTTGGAAGAGTTGGCCAAGTTTGACTTTTGCATATTTGACCCCGAATCGGATGTTTTATGATTTTGTTAAACCCGGATAGTGATTTTGCGGATTTGCAATCGGGTGCTTCTATAAGGTTTCAGCACAATTTGGCAAAAGTTGGCAATTTGGAGTTTTGGAATGTCCATAAGTTTGACAGGAAGTTGACTTTGATGATATCGGGTTTGGATTTTTGTTCCTGGAGTTGAAAAAGCTTTGTTATGTCATTTGGAACTTGAGTGAAAAATTTGAGGTCATTCCGAGTTTATTTGATATGGTTCGGCGCGAGTTTTAGAAGTTGAAAGTTCAAAAGTTCATTTGCTTCGATTTGAAGTGCGATTCGTGGTTTTGATGTTGTTATGAGTGATTTGAAACTTCGAGTATGTCCTTGTTAGGTTATGGGACTTGTTGGTATGTTCGGACGGGGTCCCGAAGGGCTGGGGTGTATTTTAAATTGATTTCGGACCATTTCGAAGTTGCATTAGATTGCTGGTTTTCTGGTGTTTCAGTTGTGCTTCGTGATCACGGGAGAGGGGACGCGTTCACGATGGGTATTTTTGTCAGTGGAGTTGTTTGTTCAACGCGTTCGTGAAGGAGACATCGCATTCGCATATAAGGAATTTGCTCAGAGGAGATTTGTGATTCGCGTTCGCGATGGAGCATACGTGTTCACGGAGGGTGGCCTGGTTTGTGCAGCACGTTCGTGGGGACTAGGACGCGACGTGAAGGGTTATTCAGGGGAAGTGATGATGTGTTTTGCAAACTCTAGGCCGTTATTGCGTTCTCGAAGGGTATTGCTGGAGTAGTATTATAAAGTACTATATTCTGAAGGTTTCAGACATTTTATCATATTTTGAGCTATGAAGCTCGGATTTGGGTGATTTCTTAGGCAATTTTCACCGCATGAATTGAGGTTTTGATTATATTTCATGATTCCATCTTCATTTTTGGCATTTGGTTATGATTTCAGAAGAAAAATTGAGGATTTCTGTCTAAATATTCCTAAAGTAAATTTTTGAGTTTTGAACATTGATTCGGAGCCAGAATTGAGTGAAATTAGTATGGTTGGACTCGTAATTGAATGAGTTATCGGATTTTATGAGTTTTATTAGGTTCCAAGGTGCGGGCCCGGGTTTGACTCTTTGGTTGACTTTGAAGAAATATGTAAATATTCAACCTTTATCGATTGGGTTTGGTTCTGATGGCATTATTTGATGATTTTGAGTTGCTTTTGGCTAATTCGAGTCATTCGGAGGATGATTTGAGGGGGGTGGCGCTTCTAGTGACGACTTGTCTTGTTTGAGGTAAGTATCTTGCCTAACTTTGTTAGGAGAATTTTTCCTACTAATTGTCATTGTTTGCTACATGGGTTGATGCATATATGAGGTGATGAGTGTATATGCATGTGTCAGGGTTAATCATGCTCGGGAGTAAATTATATGATTAATTGTGCCTTGTAGAATTATGAATTTTTCTTGTTTTGTGTCTTACTTGACTTCTACATTACTAAGAGTATGAAGTTAAATACTAGAAACCATTTAGCTTATAATAACTTGATTAAAATTTGATGGATTTTTGTAAGACTATTGATGTGTTTAATTCGGTCCTCACTATGCTTAATCACTAATACATCGTTACAGCCGTTATTCTTGAGATATTGGATTCTATACTTAAGTTGAAGATCATTTTTGAGATTTGTTGAAATACTTGGACAATAAGGTCCTTGAGGTTTATTGAATTGTTATTGGCTTGAAATTTCTGATTGATGTTCATTTAGAATATTTTTTTCATCACTCTCCTTGATGTTATTCACGCTTCCTGCATTGCTTGTCATTGATACACATATGCTTGGTCAGGAAGAGTGTAAAGCACGAAGGGCCATGTCGTACCATTGCATATACATCATCATATGAGGAAGACTGTAAATCACGAAGGGTGATGTCGTTCCATTATACACATCATCATGTGAGGAAGAGTGTAAATCATGAAGGGTGATGTCGTGCCATTTCATTTACATTATCATGTGAGGATGAGAGTAAAAGCACGAAGGGTGATGTCGTGCCATTTCATTTACATTATCATGTGAGGATGAGAGTAAAAGCATGAAGGGTGATGTTGTGCCATTTAATTTACATTATCATGTGAGGATGAGAGTAAAAGAACGAAAGATTGCCATCTCATTTACATTATCATGTGAGGATGAGAGTAAAAGCACAACGGCTGATGCGGTGCCATTTCATTTATGTTGTCATGTTTTCATTTACATTATCATGTGAGGATGAGAGTAAAAGAACGAAGGGTGATGTCGTTCCATTTCATTTACATTATCATGTTTTTATATTATCATGTGTTCATGGCACGAAGGGTGTTCCGTGCAGGCAAGGAAGAGGGACATGCATTATGTTGTGATATCTTTTCCTTGTGTATATATTCATGCCTTTACCTTGAGCTGTTACTGTTGTACCTATATTTTCTACGTGACTTGTCGTTGTTGTTCTGTCTTTGTCCTCTATCTCAATTGTTATTGTGTTGTCCATGCCTTCTATCTATTAAACTTTCAAATATCATGTTTTCCTTCTTGTTGTTATATCTACATCCTTGTAGTCTCTCATTTGTTTCACTTTCGTATAAGCCTTCTACCATGTTCGTTATTCATGCCTATTTGTTAGCTCATGAAGATCATGCTTTCCCTCTTGTTTGTTATATCTACATCTAGGCCTTCTACCATGTTAGTTAGTGAAATTTATGTTCTTCTTTCCTAATTGCTGTCATTACTTCTATTCTTTTTACCTAGTCTATTACCGTTGTTTGTATGTACTGCCTTGTTCGTTATCACTACCTTTGTATTTTTCCACTTTATTATTACTGTTATTGTCATTCTTTCACCTTGTTGGTACTGTTATACGCATATTTGGTGAGGATGAGGTAAATGCACGAAGGGTGTTCCCGTGCCATTCGATTTGATATCTTGTGTACATTTCTCACACTATGAAAGTTATGGATTTACTATCGTTGTTTATTGGTTATTGCTCTAAGGAAAGGATTAGTCGTGATATTGAGGAATATTAAATTGTGATTCTTCTAGTAATCATTTACTTCTTCGCATATTCATTTCTTGTACTCTTTTCTATTATGTTGTAGTATTGTTCTATTGCTAGTCTACTGCACAGGTTATATCAGTGAGTATCTTTTAACTAAAAAGCCTTGTTACTACTTCACCGAGATTAGTCAAGATATGAGTGCATGGGGTCGGTTGTACTCATACTACACTTATGCACCTTGCGTGCAGATCTTGGAATGGAGCTGCGATGGATGACGGGAGCTGACTTTGAAGATGTCTGTGCCTTTCGGGTGTGGCTACCATTTATCCCTGTGTGGTTTAGAGTTGAATTTTGTTTATGTACATTTCAAATAGAAGTTTCATTCATTTCATATCAATTTTTCAATAATCCAGTCTTAGTAGCTCATGACTTGTACTACTAGTCCTTGGGATATTGTATGGAATCCAGATATATCACTTGTTGATCACCTTTATTTTATAAGAATTGTGTTAATTGTTAATTGGCTGACTTAACATATTGGGTTAGGTGCCATCACGACTAAGGGATTTTTGGTCGTGACAGGAAACGTGTATACTTCGAATGCGCACCTTGTATGTGAAGATTTGAAGGAGAGATTTGATAAGGTGAATCGCGTGAGAATTTTTTAGGTAGACAGAGAGATTGCCACTCTCCCACAAGGTACATATTATGTCTCAAATTATTTCACAAAACTAAAGGATTTTTGGAATGAATAAGATGTTATAGTACCTAAGCCCAGTTCAAAGGACTATGTTGAACATCTAGAACAACAGAGATTGTTGCAATTTCGTAGTGGATCGAATGGACTCTTATGATAAATCTAGAGGACAGATTCTCATGAATTAAATGTTCCTTCTATCAATCAAGCCTATGCAATGGTAATTGAATATGAATCTCGACATTGCCCTAGTATGGGTGCAATGAATGATAAAATAAACAATTATCTATGCAAGTTGGTCGTGGTCGAGGTCGAGGTTATAAATGAAAGAAACCCTCTCAACAATGTGATCATTGTGGTTACAAGGGCCACAACAAGGAAAATTACAATAAACTCATTGGACATCCTGAAGATTTTAAAGGAAAGAAGAAATTCAATCACACTAATACTAGGCAGTTTGGTCGTGGTAATGGTGGTTCAGGTCGATAATTTGGTCGAGGAACTCATCAACCCTTCAATATTGTCAATAATTTCTATGGTAAGGTAGGTAATACAGGTGCTCGGGCTCAATGTTGTTCTAGATGTGACTTGCAGACTGCTTACTGGAAGGGACAATTCTTCACAGAAGAAAAATACATGCAGATCTTAGGCCAACTGAAAAAGGATGCAACTGAAAGTAAAGCCAATATGATAGGTATTGCAACTTGTTTCGTGTCCCAACATACTGATCACGCTCAACTATGTCTAATAAAAGACTAAATGGGCGTTACAAATATAATCCGGGGTATTATGCTCAGAGTCGATCCCACGGGGAATTTATGTATCAATCAAGTCTTTAGAATACGCAACTTTTACTCAATCAATTCTCTCAAGACTTTTTGAATATAAATTGGTGATGTTTTACTATTTCTACTAACAATAATAATAACTAGCGATTACTAACAATGTGTTGTAAATAATTATGATAAAGTTCTACGGCTATGGTTTCCCCCGTTGGTGAACTTACTTCTCGGATATTTCATATAACTTGATTAATTATCTCTATCAATCATGAACACTCTATCTACCATAAATCTCTCTCAAGTAATTATGATAATTTACTAGACGCACTCTCTCAAGTTACGCTAGCTAGATTGCATTACAGTTCACTTTAGATTGCACCCGAAGTATCGTTATTTCTAATCCAACTTCTAAACCCTCGGTTATGACTTTCGTCTATACTCTGGGAGTGGTGTTGTTCAAACAATTACCTAAATATGCACTCTCTCTCAAGTAGATACATAATAAATAGGCACAGCTAATTGATGGCCCTTCAATTAACTACAACAAGAACGTAGTTGAACAAATAGAGATGAACAATCAACCAAACTATATTAATATCACCATAAGTTTAACCCCAACGGGTTGCACCAAAACCCTAGATTAAGAAAATTAGCTACTCATATTCATAAGAATCAATTCTAAAATAACTTGCATAATTGAACTACAAAATAATAAATAAAAGCTATAAAAATCAATGTTTGCTTCACTGAGTAGTAATCCACAGGTTTTTCTTCACTTCAATGGCTTCCCCCACTTTAAAGTTGTGTTCTTGGGTCTATTTATATGCTTGAGATAAACCCTAAACGTGTAGGGGACTTCTATTCCAACCGAAAAACACTTAAAATCTTCAAAACTCGGGTTTGACCGGATCAGGGGCCAGGCGTTACAGGCCAAATGCCTGGATAACGCCTGGCCAGGCCTGGCGTTTGGGCCCTAACGCCTGGCATCACCAGGCTTTATAGCCCAAACGCCCGGCTAAAGCCT
This sequence comes from Nicotiana paniculata, assembly GCA_005239505.1. NCBI lineage: Eukaryota > Viridiplantae > Streptophyta > Magnoliopsida > Solanales > Solanaceae > Nicotiana > Nicotiana paniculata. The sequence continues at coordinate 1,886 of MDKI01103094.1, read as the reverse complement.
GGTGTGGCCAGGCTTTTCAGCTCAAACGCCCGGGTACAGCCGGCTTCGCTCCTTTTCGCCTCTTAAGCGTATTTTCGACGTTCATGCATCCATTTAGCTCGGTTTCCATCTCCAGTGCACCTACACATGAAATAGACTCCATTATGCACATAAAAAGTATATTTTTATCATTAACGCTCATAAAATGTAAGGCACATAACGTGTTAAACCATGAATTCTAGCCACACATCAACCGCCTTGGACCCTGGTCTATAGGATTTCACTGCCATGGATATTTGGCCCAACTGTACTTCAATATTTTTAATAGCCGCATCATGTACATCTACTCTCTCACTGATTTTGGCATTTGACCCAATAACCTGCTGCATCATAGCTTCTAACCTGGAAAACCCATCTTCTTGCCTTCCCCCTCTGTTGATGCTGAGGCGGATAATATGCTTGTTGTTGATTCTGATGGTTATAACCTTGTGGCCTCTATACGGTGTTGCATTACCTTGTTGTCCCCTGACACGTATATTTCCACTGTTCTATTGTTGGTGGGTTGCTCTATATGGTTGAACTTGTTGACCCCAGTTCTGCCTTTCTTGTCTCTGGCTTCCATAATTCGACACATAATTCATATTTTCTGGATAAGGAGGGTGATGACATTCTGCATTCCAGTGATTACCAAGTGGTTGACAAATGCAAGATGTGCATAAGCCCCTATTGGTCGTGTCTACGATGTGTACCTGCTGCTTTTGTCGTGATTCCTCCACCTTCTTAGTAAGTATACTCATCTGTGTTATCAAGGTGGCCACGTTCTCTGCAATAGTATTAGATGGATCGAATGGCACTGAGTGAACTACAGGAGTAATGGGTGCATTCCTTGTTGTCCATCCTGAATTCTGTGCCATTTTATCAAGTAATATTTGACTTTCTCTCCACGTTTTGCTCAAGAATGCTCCACCAGCCGAAGCATCAACATTTTTCTTAACAATATCAGCCAGACCCATATAAAAATGCTGCCCCAACATCTGCTCTGGAATACCATGATGTGGACAGATAACTAGCATTCCCTTGAATCGTTCCCATGTCTCCTGCAATGTTTCAACTGGTTTCTGTCTGAAGCTCAAGATTTCATCAGTTTGTTGAGTAGTTTTGTTGGGTGGATAAAACTTGTTCACGAACTGCTTAACTAACTCCTCCCATGTGGTAATGGAATTGATGGGGAGTGAGTTTAGCCAAGTCTGGGCAGCTCCAGTCACTGAGAATGGAAACAACAACAGTTTTATTGCCTCCTGAGTGACGTTTGGCTGCCTCTGTGTTTTGCAAATTGACAGGAAGTTCTTCAAATGCTGCTGGGGGTCTTCGATGTATGACCCTAAGAATAGTCCCTTGTTCTGCAGCAAGTGCAGCATGTTATTTGTAATCTGGAAGGACTCAGCCTGTATCTGAGGGACTAGTATCACAGTGGCCAAATTCTCTGTTGTGGATTGTGCCCAGTCATATAGAGGAGCCTCTGCCCCTATTTGAGCGACTGGGTCTACCACCGCATCCCCATTATTGTTCCTGTTGTTTGGATCTTCCATGTCGGGTTCAATTTGTTCAATTGGTGGTTGATGTTTGCTTTTCCGGTTGGTCCGGTTTAGGTCCTTGAAAACTTTCTCGGGGACTGATAAGGCTTCGACTACTTCACCAGTTCTCGATGAGCTTCTAGGCATGCACCTGCAACACGTTAGCAAACGTTAAACTTTCAATGTATAAACGAAAATTTGAAGAAAATTAACTATATTTCAGAATTTTGTATTTCTTCCAACTCAATTGATAACACCGCTAGGTCCCGACAACGGCGCCAAAATTTGATCACGCTCAACTATGTCTAATAAAATACTAAACGGGTGTTGCAA
>MDKI01248073.1:0-24062 GCA_005239505.1 Nicotiana paniculata | reverse complement strand
ATATTATTTAGATAGTAAATATAAAAGTGATTTTTAATTTTGACCAATGTTGACCTGAAAAGAAACCAACTTTGGTCGCTAAGTATCCAGAAATTAAAATTACGACCAAAGTTGGTCGCTAAATTTAAATCAGAATTATTTATATTTTATATAATATTTAAAATAATAATATAATTGCTAAACGTTAGAACTGGGTCCCAGATTAGCGACCAAAGTTGGTCTCTATCTGCTTCCCCTTTCGTAAGCGACCAACTTTTGTCGCTAATTTTAAATTATATTTACTTATATTTTATATTTTTTTAAATAATAATATAATTATTAAAATTTTATAAATGGGTCCCAGATTAGCGACCAAAGTTGGTCTCTGTCTACTTCCCCTTTGGTAAGCGACCAACTTTGGTCTCTAATTTTAAATTATATTTATTTATATTTTATAATTTTTTTAAATAATAATATAATTATTAAAATTTTATAACTGGGTCCCACATTAGCGACCAAAGTTGGTCGTTAATTTCAATATTTCTTTGACTAAAGTTGGTCGCTGATGTATTTAGAATAAATATTTAATAATTTTCTCCAATTTAGCGACCAACTTTGGTTGTTTTTTTTGACAGACCAATTTTGGTCGCAAATTGTTGGTCGCTTTTTTTCGGATTTCTAGTAGTGTATGAGGATTCATGTAACGACCCGGTATGTCGTTACGTAGAACTTGCATTTTTACTGATGTCATTGACTTGTCATGGATTAGTTATTTTATTATTGATGTGTTAGAGTCGATAGGCTTGAAATCGGAATGGTTAAATGATAATTCAGTAACTTAGTGTTTAAAGATAACCTTATAATGGAAAAAGTCAACTGAGAGTTGACTTATTGGGAAACAACCTCGGAATGCAGAATTTATGGAACGGATAGCTTCGTTAGGTGATTTGGGACTTAGGAGTGTGTTCGGAATATTTTTGTGATATCCGGTGTAGAATAAGGCTTGAATTGGCGAAATTTAGCTTTTGGCGATTTCCGGTTGGCAGTGGAAAATAGGCTACCAGGGTCGGAAAGGAATTCCGACAGTTGGAACAGGTTCGTAATGTCATTTTGGATATGTATGCAAAATTTCAGGTCAATCGGAGTTGTTTTGGGTAGTTTCGACATCGTTGGTGGAATTTAGAAAATTCAAAGTTCATAGGCTTGAATTCGACGTGTTTTTGGGGTTATGATGTTGTGTTTGATGTTTCGGAGGCTCGACTAAGTTTGAATGATCATATATGATGCATCGGTATGTTTGGGTGGGGTCCCGAGGGGCTCGGGATGGTTTCTGATGGTTAACGGGGAGTTTGGAATGGTTTTGTCATTGCTGATATTTCTGTTGCTGGTGTTTCGCACCTGCGGATGGGGAGCCGTAGGTGCGGTTCCGCAGGTGCGGAAGTTGGCTGAGTGAGAAGAGTCCGTAGGTGCGAGGTAATTGCCGCACCTGCGAGGCCGCAGGTGCGGGAGGTCGATCGCAGGTGTATAAGTTAGAGTCCTTGGATTTTCCGCAGGTGCACACCTGGGATCCGCATGTGGGAGTAAGTGGTCGCAGGTGCGGACCCACTGGACATAAAGTATAAAAACGTGCCTTCGCGAATTTTAGCCATTTTTCTCAATATTTCATCCGGGTTTGAAGCTTTTGGAAGGGTTTTGAAGACGGGATTCGATAGTTTATCAGTGAGGTAATGTTTTTGGACTCTAAACTCGCTTATATGTGATTAAAGGTCGGATTTATGGTGCAAAATTAGGGAAAAATCAGTGTAAATTTGGGTAATTAGGGCTTGAGATTAACAGTGTTTAAAATTGGGATTTGAGGGGTCATTTGGACTCTGAATTTAGTGTTTTTTATATGTACGGACTCGTGAGATGATGAAGAACAGTTTGCTATAAAAATTTCTGAGTTTCAGAACGTAGGCCCGGGGGCCGGGTTTGACCAATTTCGGGATTTTTGAGTATTTTTGATACATTTCGATTGGGATTAGTTCCTTAGCATATTATAATGATATACATCTGATTGTTGGTCGATTTGGAGCACTCGGAGGCCGAATTTAGAGGCAAGGGAACTGCGGAGTAGTATATTAGCTGGTTTCGAGGTAAGTAATGCTTCCAAACTCGGAACTGAGGGTTCTAAAGCCCAAAATATTTGATATTTGATGTTAATTAAGGTGACGCATTTTCCAAGTGACGGGCATGCGGGCGTATACCGAATGTTTGTAGCCTGGCTCATCCCATGTCACTGTCTAATGGTTACCTCAGGTTCATATTTGTACTGTGAAGGTAGTATTTACATTGAACGAAATAGAAATCATGCTAAGTATAAATGTTAAGGCTTCACGCTGATATGTTCAGACCGGAACGGTCGATTATTGTTGTCTCTATTTATGATTATTGTTTTCATGTACTCAGTCCTGTCGTAGTATATGTTTCATGCCTCAGTCTCGTAAGTTGCTATTATATTCTATATTATCATTGGTTTGGGATAATTTTCATATGTTATAGCATTGTGAGTGAGACTCGAAGGTACTGACTGAGTGAGGCTTGGAGCCTGGTTTTGAGACAGTTATGAGGTTGGACTGCACACCGCAGCGATCCTGGAATCATGCCTTCGTTGGCTTGATATAGTGCTTGGGCTGAAAGGAGCCCATCTGGACTCTTTACACCCCCAGTGAGCGCACATATATTGAGGGATGGATTTCTCTGAACATGGATCTTGCCCAAGTATTATGGTCCGGAGATGGATCTTCTCTGTGGGTCTCATGTTCCGGAGATGGATTTTTTCTGTGGGTCTTATGTTCAGGAGATGGATTTCCTCCGTGGGTATTATGTTCCGGAGATGGATCTTCTCCGTGGTGGCTGTATCGGCCTTTTTCCTCAGTACTACGTAACAATGTCAGTTGTGTTTATGTAATATCCGGGATGGACTTCCCTGGGCCTGGAGGCCGTAGTCAAGTACTGAGTGGACCACCTTATGAGAGTTTGATTACTGAGTATACATCATTCGTGATTCTATATGAATTCATGCTAGGATGCAGAGTTACAGACATATGTTGATGCATCGTGTTTATTTCCTGATATGTTACTGTCAAGTTCGAGTTATATACTGTTGTTCGAATTATCGGAGGTTTAGTCCGTCACTACCTCTCAGCCCGTAGTTTGATTTCGTTAATACTGAGTTGGTGTCCTCACGTTACCCCCTGCACCTTGTGTGCAGATCCAGGTACAGCGGGATTCAGCTCTGGTCAGTGAGTAGCAGCAGTTTCATCAGAGTTGACGAGGTATCAGCTGGGGACCGTGATCTCTTCTTCTCTTCCTTTCTACCTTCGTATTTATTTCAGACTATGTTAGTCATTTCTTTTTGGTTGTATTAAGTATTAGCAGCTCATGACTTTGTGGCACTGGATCCGGGGTTTGTAGGATTTGGGTTTTAAATTTTATAAAGTGGTTTCCCAATTTTGATTTATTGTTATTTTTATTCACAGACTTGTTAAGAAGGATATTTTTATTGGAAATTGTATTTAGTTAGATAAAATGAGTGGCTTTCCTGGTTCTACGACAGGCGCCATCACGACTCTGGAAATGGGTCGTGACAAGTTGGTATCATAGGGCTAGGTTAAACCGGTCTCACCAAACATGAGCAGGTTAAGTAGAGTCTTGCGGATCGGTCTGGAAACGTCTGTTCTTATCTTTGAGAGGCTCCATAACCTTTAGGAAAAATCTCACATTCTCGAACTCTTGTCGTGCGAATCCATTAATTCAACCTGAAGCGTAATTCTTTGAACTCCTTTCATGTATTCAAACGTGCACGTGAGCGCTCGGTATCAGCCATGCACCGATGGTTTGTGACTTCCATGAATGGGATGTAGTTTTAGCATGCTTGGGGCCAGTCTGGAGGACTTGAGGCCGGATTTTTTGTCTGTAGCTTGAGTGCTGAGATTTTATTTGTGTGAGCATATGTATTGGAGACTTATAGGTTTGTTGGTGTCCTTATTGATGGAACTTTGTGACAAGATGACTACGTGGTGAGTTCGATTGATAGTTAGATGTGTTCAGGTTGTTTAATTGTGACAAGAATGGACTAGCGGGAAATGTGGCAAGGACCATTAAGTATTTGACGTCTATATTGAGTTAGGATACGACTTCGAGTTGTGAGTGTATTGAAGGACCTCCTGTGTGGTTTAGTTGTGGAGTGAAGTAGATTTTTCTGTTGTGTTATGAGTTCCTGGTGATGTCTTTTGGGTTAACCAATGCCCCACCAGCGTTCATGTATTTGATTAACGGTGTATTCAGCCGTGTTATAACTCATTTGTTATTGTATTTGTTGATGGCATCCTGCCGTACTCACGTAGCCATGGATAGCATATTCGGCATTTGATGATGGTATTACAAGGGTATATGGAGGAGAAGCTTTGTGCGAAGTTCTCCAAGTGTGAATTGTTGGCTTAGTTCAGTAGCATTCTAGGGACACGTGGTGTCCAGCGAAGGTATCTATATGGTCAGACGAGTGTGGGTGGAGCTTCCAGAAGCTCAAGAATTCCTGGACCACAACTCCAGTGTTAGTATTGACATCAGCTTCAGGTTCTTATACCGCTTATGGGATGTCTCGAGGTCAGGGAGTGGTTGTGTTCTACTGTAGGAAGGTATAGTGATTGTGTGATAGCTATGATATTCGGAAGTGTATAGGGAGATAACATTTTGAGATTTAGCAGGTAGAGGTATCTCCTGCGGGTTGTCCTGAGGTGTGTGAACCTTATGTCTATCTGTAGTAAGTTCTCTCTATCAGTAAATGATGCATGTTGCAATTTGAGTTTAGATCGCTTGTGGGAGTTGGCATGACCATCACAATGGTGGATGTGAGATTGGAAATTGATTTGAGTGTTAGATGGTTTGGGTCATATAAGCTTATGGAGGATTTAGTTGAATCCCACCACAGCATGGTGGCAGTGATACTGTGTGGGCATAGTCTTGTTTATCGTGATCCTTGGATTTGAGCCAAGTGGGGGAGTTCGTTATTGATAAGTTGATTACATGATTATGTGTTGTATTGGTTTCAGTTCGAGGTATATTGGTGAATCAGTTATCACCTGCAGAGGTGGAGTCTGGGAATGGCTCGAGTAATGGAAATTTCTTCGATATAAGTTGTAATGTACTTTACGGATAGTGGAATTCATTGTATGATGAAGTTGTACTGTTAAGTGTAGAATGCGCGATGTATGAGCGTGCTTGTTACTTCAAAGGCGTGGATTACTTTCCTAGTATGTGGATTGCAAGCGGGGTCAGGTTGTTCTGTTTACATGGTTAGTGTAATTGAAATTTCGTAGAGTAAATGGCATTCGAGAATGGTTCAGACGGATTCAAGGTTATATGTAGCTGTCACACCTCCTTTTTCCCGAAAGGGATCCTATAGGGAGTTTTTCCAATTTAAGTGAAATTATTTAGATTTGGGATTTTTTTTAGTTTTCAGAGTCGCCACCCGGATTTTTGACGATGCTCCGGGACACCATTTTATTTAAAATCCCAGACCGAGGAAATTTTGACTCTGTTTTAATTTGTCTGCGATCAGAAATCCGATTAAGGAAATCTGTTAACTCGGGAGAAGGTGTTAGGCATTCCCGAGTTCCGTGGTTCTAGCACGGTCGCTTACTATTAATATTTGGCCTATATTATCTGATTGTTTTACGTGTTTTAGCCTAATGTGCATTTAGCCTTTTTTACTTTTTAAAAACCGCTTTCAATATATATGGATTTATCTTGAAATAAGTCACGATGTCGTGCACTTATTTTTTTTTGGGACATATTATAACGACGCCGCATGAAATGCACCCACAATTACGACATGTGATTTTTATTAGTAGTTTGAAGTTGAAGATGGGGACATGAGTTGTCTCACCCACATGTAGATTACGTAGTCAAGACTATGGTCGTGACGGTTTTATAATTCCCATTTGTGGCGATGTTTGGGTTTTCTATTTTTTGCAAGAGCGTTTTAGTTTTAAGATTGATTAGGACGTTTATGGATTTTATCTTGGACAAGTTATGATGGCGTGCACTTGTTGTTTTTTAGCACAGGGCAAAACCTCACATGAAATGCACCCGTGATAGCTATGTGCATTTTTAGTTGTTTAGAATTGAGGGTCGGAGGCATGAGTTGCAACTCCCGAGTGTAGCTTATTGTAGCTTGGAATAGTATTCGGTTCTTTATGAAATTTCAATCTAAAGGGCCTGATTTTATCTAGGGGTGTTTTCTAAAGAAAGAGAGGAATTCATTAGCCTAAAAGGAAACAATTTTCGGGCTATGTCCATATTTTTCCCTAATTAATCACTTTAGGCCACCCTATGCTTGGCTATTTCTGGACAGAATTTTGTTTTTAACAACCGATGGCAAGTATAGGAATCAGGACGTCCCACATTCGTTCAGATGTGTACACTTAAGAAATTCAGATGTCCAAATATGTTACTTATTAATTCTGATATGGATGGGCAAGATGAAATCACTCTAGTTCTGCCAGAATTTTTTTTGATTTCTAACGAAGATCATACCACAGGCGGTCTTTATTAATTTAGAAACAGTAATCCTTATCAATTCTAAACAAACTAATCTCATGATTCCAAAGAATTAATGTTCGCATGTATGTATACGTTGATTCTCACAGATTTACGAGGCCCAAGGTAAACTGAAGGTGATCAGTAGATTCTATCCATGTTGAAACTCTAATGAATTTGAAATAAACATTTTTCCAGTAAAAAAAAAATCCAAACGGGGTGTTTATGCAGTTTCTACATACGTTCTTAATATCATTTGCAGAACAGAAAAATGTAAACTCGAAATTTAGGAACATGAATAAAAATTGAAATTAAGCGTACAATCCAGTCTTTAAATTACATTACAATGAAAGCACAAGAAAACAGGGAGGGGGTTATAACTTAACTGCCACTATACACTTTCCAGAATGAAAGAAACTAATAAAATTCTAACTAATTTGCTGACTCGAAGCTCTCTTGAAGCCTTACGTTTGAGTCTTCTATTTGGAATCTGTAAAACACCCGATTTGTTTGAGTGTTATGCAACTACCAGAAGCAAACTGACCATAGGAAGGTCAATTTTAATTCTGATAATGCTTGTGCTCAAACCATATTACCTGACAGAATTGTTTATGCACTTTCTCAGGGTGAATATGATCATAAAAGGATCAATTCACCTCTGGACTTGTCATTTTTGTACTTGGGACCTTTAGTACTATTAATTCCTTAACTTGATCATCTAGGCATGTTGAAAGAGTGAACCTAACAATTTGGGAGGTTCATATTCCATACTCTAGAGCCTTTGTTGATGACCTCACTTCTGTACCCTTGAAGGGTGATAAACTACTCTCTAAGCATCTAAAATATGGGGTGAATTTGACCATTATAAAAGGTCAGATTCACTACCCCTTTAATGCTAGCTAAATGACTCTATTATGACTTCAAGGATATGGAATTAATCACAGAAGCCTCTAACAGATAATTCTGCTATTGTAATCACACATAGAGGGACAACCAGATTTTGATAAATGATCACAGGTTCAGCAGGAAGAAAGGAAACAAATTTTATGTATTTTTCTTAGATTGAATCTGACTATGAAGGAGTGTCTGATTCAAACCCAGAGATACAAACTTACTTGACATTTCTAAAAACCATACCAATACTTCAAATAGCATTCCTTTGAACATTTTGACTATTCTTCGCTTTTTAGAGACTAAATCAGACCATATAAGGGTTCATATTCTTTACTCTATAGCCCTTTTGACTACATATTGTATACCCCTTAAAGGGTGAATTTCAGCCATCTACACTACTGTTTTGTGCACTATTAAGGGGTGAATTTGACCATTGGAAGGTCAGATTCATCTATCCTAGTGCCATTTATCTTTCTAACATACTAAACACATATGAAATTACCACCTAGCTATCAAACATTAAGCTTGTTAACAGATATTCAGCACACAACGAAGCAGATTCCAAGAGTTGCATGCATACATTTAGATAATGATAATCTTACTTCAGTTTCTACATTAAGAAAGGGGAAGAAGAAGATTCACATATTCTTGAAGAAAATACAATATGAGCCAACAAGTTTAAAACAAAGTCTGAATTCAATAATTTTGTATAAAGTTCACTGTTACTTACCTTTAAAGAGAAAGAAAATTCAGCAAGAAACTTGACCAAATAAAGGTCAAGTATGAACAATAAACATCAAAATAGGAAGGGAGATCAACAGCAAACAGAAAACCCAGGGACAAAACCAAACAACCTTGCAAGAATTAACCCAGAAATCTTTGAGTGTGAATGTTTGAAGAAGACTCCCAGAAATCAGAAATCCAAAAAAATAGCAGCTGGGCTAGGCCATTTAGTTGTGGACTTCTTTTCAAAAAAGGAAGTCAGAGATTTTTTTTTCTAATAAGACTCTCTTTTCAAAATCTTTTAAGTAGAGACAATATTTCTTGAAGAATGAGAATGATCCTGTATCCCAGCAGCTCACAGGTGTAAAAATTCAAACTCCCTAGTGTCAAAAAATTCCTCCTTCACCTCTAAAAAGAGGGTCTACTTATAGAATATTTGGGAATGGGATATTCTTTGAATATTCCCTATCCAATACTGAAAAATAGTACCAAAACAGTACATAGGGCAGCTGTCAACCCTATCTTTGGGACATCTGCCCCTTATTCTAGAACATTCTTACCTATTAAAAGACCCTATTACCCTTAAAATTCTGATTTCCTAAATCTACATTACCCATTGTACCCCTTGGAGTCCCTGAATTTACCATTGGGTAATCAAGGTTAAGCTCACTTTGGGTTATTATTTAACTCTAGTTAACTAACACTAGTTAGGTTCACTAGTTAACTAAGCATTTTGGTTAGTTAACCCCAACTATGTTCTTTAGTTAACTATTAGTTGTTCTTGACTAAGGTTGAGTTAATTAATTAAAGATTAATTGATTAAATGCCTAGAGTTAGTTTCATACTACTTACTTATGTTTAAATCAACTAACTGAAGTAAACCAATCAGTTTTGACTTCTTAAATTAAGTTAGTTTTAGTTTAATTAAGTCAAAGTACTTACCTAAAATCAGAAAACTCAACTAATTATCAAGCCTAGTTTAAACAATTTGTTCTAGTTAATTAATCCTAAATTAATTACCTTAGGCAGATTTTAGGACTTAGTTAGTCAATAAAAAATGGTTAGTTTATTAGATTGCTTCTTGATCTTAGTTAATTATATTAGTAACTAAACTCTCCATGAAGTTAGGAGCCTAATTAACTAATAAAATGATCTAGGTGAATGATTAATCTTCACATTATACTAAGGTTAGGGTGAGTAATCAAATAGGGATGGACAGTAGCATTTAGAGAGGAGATAAACGACAGTAAAGGTATTCTGGAGGACTTAAGCATGAACCAATAAAGCTAATTATTAATTTTAAACAAGTAGAACCTTTAGTAAATCAATGGTGATTAACAGGAAAACCTAAATGACTAAACATGGTTGCAAAAACAGTCCGGAATGTGCATAGTATGTTAAACACTAAATCAATCAAATCGAAGGTAATGCAAATCCAAACAGAGCAGTCATAAACAACGACGAAAACTAATTACTTAATTGACGAGAATAAAATCAAGACATGACTGTCACGAAGCACATTTAGAGTTTAAAGTAACAGGTGGAAGAAAGCGACAAAAGAAAACAAAAGATCTAAACAGTGATACAACAAAAATAACTAAACTATGACATACTCATGCTAACAACACAAAGACGGTTAGAAGGGGAAGAGGGGATACTCGTAAAAGGGTTTTTTTGGCCAGGAAAGAGAAAGGAGGTCGTTGGACCTTACTGGATCCAGTGGGGTTTGAAAATGAATCAAATCTTCATGAATCGATTGCTCAAGTTAAGAGCAATCGACCCATGAAGTTCTGAACCATTGATTATCCTCGAATCGATCGGGGAGTAGTTTTTGGGGTTTTCAGATTTCTTAGATCTGAAACTGGTGCAAATCGACTGGGTTTTTAGGGAAAACAACAATAGGAGGTGGTAGAGGGGATGATGGGGATTGGCAGGTGAGAAGTTGGGGTTGATTGAATGTCGTCCGCCACCGGTAGGCGATTTCCTGTGGGCGGAGCAAGGTAGGAACCCTAGGTGGCTAGGGTTTTTAGAGAGAAGATAGAGAGAGAGACGAACAAAAGGGAAGGGGGGGGGTTAGACTTCTAAGTGAATGGGGGGGGGGGGAAGGGTTTAGTTTGGACATTTATATAGTTTAGGTGGGGTGATTTCCTGGCCGTCCGATCAATTTTGATCAATGGCCAGGATTCAATTGTTTAAACCAAATGGGGTCATTTGGAAGGGTGCTGGGGCAGGCCGGGTAAGGGGGTTTTGGGCCTGGGTTGTTTTGGTTTGTAGGGATTGGGCCTGGTAGTTTCAAGTCCAGGTCCAAAATTTGTTTTTTTTCTCAATTAATTAACTAATTAACCTAAATAAGTCCAAATCTAATTTTATCCAAAAAATATTAGCAACTAATTTTAAACCTTATTTTTCATCTATTTACATATTAATTAAGAATAAAACAAACAATTATATATTCTTAATTAAATCTATGATTTATCGAATAAAAATGATTAATTTTTATAGTAATTAGTTATTAAAAACTACATTACGTTAAATACTCGTCATTCGTCTATTATTCAATTAATTATAAATAATAAATTCATAATTCCTTGATAATAGTGATGTAAATTTTAATAATTTTGAAAGATGAATTATGGATATGCAAAAATGCAAGTAATTCACAATTAATTACTGAAAAATTAACAAAATTCATGAAATCAATTGATTTATTGAGATTTTTACCTCGAGCAGTCCACGTCTTTTTCGCTTCTGCACCTTGGGTTTGGTCTTCTCTTCTTCTTCTTATTTTATTTATTCTGGATCAAAACTTCTTCTTTTGGTCATCTTGAGTTCCAATGTTCTAGAAATGTACTCTGCGAAAAATCAAGACAAGCGAATGAAATTTTCTGCCCCAGTTTTCACTAGGAAAAATTTCGTGAGTTATTGTTATAAAATCTATGCTACTTTATTATTGAAAGAAATAAAAGGCCGGGAACTATGTACCCAGAGTGAATGCCGATTGGGGGGTGGATACCCTATGCCTGCAAAGTGAAATGAACTAGGGATTGGAGGCCCTATGTTAGGAAAAGATCGACAGGTTATGCTGTCATAGAGAAGAGATCACCAGGTTATGCCGGTGTCTGGGGGAAGGATTAACAGGTTATGTTGTTGTCACAAAAGAGATCACTGGGTTATGCCAATGTCTGAAGATAATCAACAGGTTATGTTGTTGTCAGGAAGATCACTGGGTTATGCCGGTGTCTGGAAAGGTTAACAGGTCATGTTGTTTCCTGAAAAAGAGACCACTGGGTTATGCCAGTGTCTGAAGATGATCAACAGGTTATGCCGTTGTCAGGAAGATCACCAGGTTATGCCGGTGTCTGGAAAGGTTGACATGTCATGCTGTTGCCTGAAAAAGAGATCACTGGGTCACGCCAGTGTCTGAAGATGATCAATAGGTTATGCTGTTTCCTGAAATGGAGATTACTGGGTTATTCCAGTGTTTGGAGATGATCAACATGTTATGATGTTGTCAGAAATAGAGATTACTGGGTTATGCCAGTGTTTGGAGATGATCAACAGGTTATGTTGGTGTCTAGAGATGATCAACATGTTATGATGTCGTCAGAAAGATCACCAGGTTCTGCCGGTGTCTGGAAAGGTCAACAGGTTATGCTGTTGCCCCGGGAAAAGGGGGTGATCAACAGGTTATGCTGTTTTTAGAAAGATCACCAGGTTATGCCGGTGTCTGGAAAAGTCAACAGGTTATGCTGTTGCCCCGGGAAAGGGAGTGATCAACAGGTTATGCTGTTGTCAGAAAGATCACCAGGTTATGCCGGTGTCTGGAAAGGTCAACAGGTTATGTTGTTGCTTGGGGAAAAGGGTGTGATCAACAGGTTATGCTACTGTCAGAAAGATCACCAGGTTATGCCGGTGTCTGAAAAGGTCAACAGGTTATCTGTTGCCTGGGGAAGAGGGAGTGATCAACAGGTTATGCTGCTGTCAGAAAAATCATCAGATTATGCTGGTGTCTGGAAAGGTCAATAGGTTATGCTGTTGCCCCGAAAAAGAGATCACTGGGGTTATGCCAGTGCCTATTTGGGTACGGGACCCTACCTTGGCATCAACTGAGGACTGTGATATCCTTGGTAGAAAAAATATTTGGCTAGGGGTTGAGGGTCCTATGCTACTTTAGGGTTGCATCATTTTCAACTCCATTTCTTCTTTTTTCTTTTTTCTTTTCTTTTTTTCTTTTTTTTATTATTTTATTTTATTTATTTTGTTTTCATGCATGCGGGAAAGTATTTTTAGAAGGAAACTTCCCTCTTTTGGAGTCAATGCTGCAGAGCTCCTTCTAGCCCTTGCGCAATTTCTTTTGGTTGCACCTTCTTGTTGCACAGTTGCTTTCGAGTTGCACCTGTTTCAGATTTTCAAACAAAGAACAATTCGTTAGTTTGAAACGGTGGTTGGTTTCACGGCCTTGATTTTCAACTGCTTGATCTCAGTTCTTTTGATGAATATCTCAACCACTTGCTTGCTGAGGATTGGGTTTTATCTCTAATCCCTGGGACCTTGGCTTTCTAGATTTTACCATGGCGATCGGTCACGTGGGACCCAACATTTTATTTTGCCTTTGTAGGCCTTTCACTTGCTTTTTCTTTTGGATTTCCAGAGTATCGGGGGGAAGTTTTGGCCCCTCAAATTCTGCTGCGACAGTTAGTCGTGTGGGACTTAACCTTTCCAACTTTATTTCGCCTTTATTGGCCTTTCATTTCTGACTTTTCTTCCAACTATAACTTTAGGGCATTTGGAATATTTTGGCTTTTCAAACCTTGCCAAGATGGTTATCCACGTGGGACTCAACCTTTCAACTTCATTCGCCTTTATAGGCACTTCAATTTGATTTTCTCCTTTCAAGTTTTTGTGTTTGAAGCATCGGCCGCTACGGCCAGTCGAGATCTACTCGATGCCCCTGACGAGGCCAGGTGCCTTTTGCATATTGACCCGTGTCAAGTGAGACCCATGTAAATCAGTCTTGCCATCCTTTCTTTGCCTTAGTTTCGGGACAGAGTTAGACGAAAGGGATTCAAAAGAAAAATAAATGACAGAACGGACGACGAATTCAAACAAGAGGTGTCCCTTTCGAGGAAAGAAAAGAAAGACTTATCTGGAGTGCACGCGGGCTTTAATGAACATGACATGCCCTTTGGACTGGATTCCTGATCTGTGTAAACCATCCGACTTTCAAAAATTCATCACAACTTATTACCTCGAGATTGAGAAACCTTTCCCCGGATTGTGTCCGTGTCGGTGACCTATTATCTTTTTCGATCAGTGGCGCCCTTTGCGGGTTTTCACCAATTAACCTCTCTCATTTCTCTTCTTACCGTCGCCTTGTAGTGCTCTTTGCGAGTTTTCACTAACAAGACTCTCTCATTTTCAATTTTTCCACTCACCGTTGCCTTACAGTGCCCGTATGGGTTTTCACCGATAAGACTCTCTCATTTTCAATTTTTCCACTCACCGTTGCCTTACAGTGCCCGTATGGGTTTTCACCGATAAGACTCTCTCATTTTAATTTCTCTCACTACTTGTATGTGCTCCTAACAACTGTATCTTCCAATTTTGGACATCTATGATGATTGATCGGAAGGACTTGAATAGGGTTTTTGGTGAAAAGAATTTGTATTGAATTACAACTTTGGAACCTTTTATGCGCAAATGTCGCTGAACATAACATTTGCCCCAGCTTAAACTCTCGGGGAAATGTGAAATTTTTATTTTGGTGTGATTGAACCCTAGGGAGAGGCTGCCTACGTATCCTTTCGGAATCAAGTCGAACGTAGTTCATGAAACTTTCGTCGTTGTTTTCGTTTCTTTTTGATTTTTTTTATAAGAACTGCGGGTTCCAAAGAGGGTAATCAAAGAAAAGTAACCGACTCAAAGGGTTTGCAAAAGGGTTAATGTTGTTTGGGTAGCGAGAATGAAAGACTTCGTAATCCCAACCGGAGAACACTTGGAAATATGTAGAGGATCAAACATAGTATCTTTTGATGGCATCTGTGTTGACAGCCGTTTCGGGGTCATTTCCTTTGATGTCCCTCAGGTATAACGCTTCTTTTGGTAGCAATTTCCTTATGATGTACGGACCTTTCCAATTTGGGGCGAATTTTCCTTTCGCTTCTTCGTGGTGTGGGAGGATACGTCTTAAAACGAGTTGCCCTACCTCGAAGTTCCTAGGTCACACTTTCTTATTATAAGCGCGGGCCATTCTTTGCTGGTATAATTGTCTGTGGCATACTGCGGCCATTCTTTTCTCATCAATCAGAGTTAATTGCTCCAGTCGGGTCTTGACCCACTCATTGTCTTCAATTTATGCTTCGACAATAACCCGAAGGGAAGGAATTTCAACTTCAGCGGGTATCACGACTTTTGTGCCATAAACCAATTGGTAAGGGGTAGCTCCCACCGATGTATGCACGGTCGTGCGTTATCCCAACAATGCAAAAGGCAACTTTTCATGCCATTATCTAGATGTTTGAATCATTTTCCTGAGAATTTTCTTGATGTTTTTGTTTGCTGCTTCAACGGCGCCATTTGCTTTGGGCCGGTAAGGGGTCGAGTTGCGGTGTGTTATCTGGAACTGTTCACACACCTCTCTCATCAAGTTACTGTTTAGATTTGCGGTGTTGTCGGTAATGATAGTTTTTGGGATGCCAAAAGGACAGATGATATTAGTGTGCATGAAATCCACCACCACTTTCTTAGTGACAGCTTTGAACGTGACGGCCTCGACCCATTTCGTGAAATAGTCGATAGCAACCAAGATGAATCTATGCTTGTATGAGGCCCTTGGCTCGATTGGCCCAATGAAATCCATTCCCCAAGCAACAAATGGCCAGGGCGCCGACATATGATGCAGTTCTGAAGGTGGCGCATGGATTAGGTCCCCATGTATTTGACACTTAGGGCACTTCCGGACGAAACCGAAACAATCTTTCTCCATGGTCATCCAATAATATCCAGCCCGCAAAATTTTCTTCGCGAAGACGTACCCATTCATGTGGGGACCGCATACTCCTGAGTGGATCTCGCCCATTATCTTTTCGGCTTCTTTGGCGTCTACACATCTTAACAGATTTAGATCGGGTGTCCTTTTATACAGTACTTCCCCACTTAGGAAGAAACTGTTAGCGAGCCTTCGGATGGTTCCCTTTTGGTCCCCGTTGGCCTGCTCGGGATATTCTTTTGTCTTCAAAAATCTTTTAATATCATAATACCATGGTTGGACATCGGATTCTACTTCGACCGTGTTGCAGTAACCATGTCTCTCCTTGATTTGGATCTCCAATGGGTCTATGCGAACATTACCTGGATAGGGTAGCATTGCAGCTAGGGTTGCCAAGGCATCAACTAACTCATTGTGGCACCGAGGATTATACCTGAACTCGACGATTTTGAATCATTTACTAAGATTCTCCACATGCTGCCTGTAGGGAAGGATTTTAACATCTCGAGTTTCCCACTCTCCCTGACCCTGCTTGATGACCAAATCGGAGTCCCCCATGATCAACAATTCTTCTACATCCATGTCAACGGCCATGTTCATGCCCATTATACAAGCTTCACATTCGGTAGTATTGTTTGTGCAGAAGAAACGGAGGTGGGCCGTGGCTGGGTAGTGTTGTCCCGTGGGTGAAATCAAGATTGCCCCTATCCCAATACCTTTCGCATTGGCTGCCCCATCGAAGAACATTTTCCAGGTGTCAGCGCCTTCCGAGATTACTTCGATGGAATTGATTTCTTCATCCGGAAAATAAGTGTTCAAAGGCTAGTATTCATCATCGACCGGATTTTCAGCTAGATGATCGGCCAATGCTTGAGCTTTCATAGTCGTGCGAGTGACATAGACAATATCGAATTCTGTGAGCAAGATTTTCCATTTGGCTAATCTCTCGGTGGGCATTGGATTTTGGAATATGTACTTCAAAGGACCAGCCTCATGATGAGGTAGGTGGTGTAAGCCAACAGATAATGTCTGAGCTTCTGAGCCACCCAACTTAGAGTGCAGCAGGTCCTTTCTAACTGAGAATACTTGGCCTCGTAGTTTGTGAAATTCTTACTTAAGTAATAAATGGCTTGCTCTTTCTTCCCGGTTGCATCGTGTTGCCCTAGAACACACCCAAAGGAATTTTCTAGCACCGTCAGGTATAGGAACAAAGGCCTCCCTGGTTCTGGTGGGACTAACACTGGAGGATTAGACAGGTATTCTTTGATCTTGTCAAAAGCGCTCTGGCACTCTTCCGTCCATTCGATGGCCGCATCTTTTTTTAATCGCTTTAATATAGGCTCGCATGTGGAGGTCAGCTGGGTGATGAACCTGCTGATGTAATTCAACCTACCCAACAGAATCATGACTTCCTTCTTGGTTCTTGGGGGTGGGAGAACCCGGATAGATTTTATCTTTGTTGGGTCCAGCTCGATGCCCCGTCGACTGACTATAAATCCCAATAATTTTCCGGATGGAACTCCGAAAGCGCATTTGGCCGGGTTTAACTTCAAATTATATCTGCGCAGGCGTTCGAAGAATTTCCTCAAATGCTGCACATGGTCATTTTGGGTTCCGGACTTAATAATCACATCATCCACGTACACCTCAATCTCCTGATGCATCATGTCGTGAAATATGGCGGTCATGGCCCTCATATAAGTAGCCCCAGCGTTCTTTAAACCAAACGGCATGACCCAATAACAGTATGTTCCCCAGGGTGTAATGAAGGCTGTCTTTTCTGCATCTTCTTCATCCATCAACACCTGGTGATATCCGGCATAGTGATCGACAAAAGACTGTACCTCATGTTTGGCACAATTGTCCACTAAGATGTGTATATTTTGGCAGCGGAAAATTATCTTTGGGACTGGCTTTATTTAGATCTCGGTAGTCGACACATACTCAGACCTTTCCGTCCTTTTTAGGCACCGGAACCACATTGGCTACCCAGGTAGTGTATTGGACCACTCGGATTACTCCAACCTTTAGTTGTTTAGCGACCTCTTCTTTGATCTTGTCACTCGTGTTTGTTTTGAACTTCCTCTACTTTTGTTGGACCGGTGGATGACCGGGGTAGGTTGGAAATTTGTGCACCGCCAAGTCCATACTTAGTTCGGGCATGTCGTCGTAGGACCAAGCAAATACGTCCTTGAATTCTAATAGGAGTTGAATCAAGGCGTCTTTAGTCTTTTGTATGCACATAGACGCTTATCATGGTTTCTCGAATCTCTTCTTCACTGCGCAAGTTAACGGGTTCCGTTTCGTTTAAGTTTGGCTTAGGCTTATTCTCGAATTGTTATAATTCTCGATTTATTTCCCTAAAAGCCTCTTCTTCGTCATATTCCAGTTCTTTATTCATTATTTCTAGGATAGACGACGTATTATGATCAGAGCAGGAAGTCCGCAAACATTTCATGTTTTTTAAAGCCGCATTATTAGGACTGAAAAAATAAGAAAAGTAAACAAAAATCAGAGAGAAATAGTAGACGATGAAATTTTGATTTCACTTTATTGAATTTGAACATAGGAGGGTTTACATCGAAATTTAAAGGTAAGAATTTAAAACTTGAGTTACATCCTCATAGTGCAGAAAGGATGGCAAAAAGCTGAACTACCGAGACTCCCGTCGGACGGGGAATGAAGTAGCCTCCCAGTTTTGCAACCTGGCATCAGGTCCCATATACTGTACTTCGGCAGTGCTGGAGCCCTCTCCTGGTTGGACCATATGGGCCTCATACAATATTTTCCTCATTGCTCCGCATATTTCTTCTATTTCTTCGGCCGTAAAAACCTTTTCTTCTTCTTCCACGTATTTTGGCTTGACAAATGATGCGGTGATGTGTGGGATCGGATGAGGCAATAACCAACCATTTTTCTTGCGTTGGTCAGCCAATTGCTCATTGCCTGGGGTAGCTTGAAACCCTATGCCGAAAAACTTTTTATTGGCAGGCAAAGTGATAGGTTCTTTAATGCCTTGCAAGGACATCCCTAGCCCTTTTCCAAGTGTGTACCCATGTTTGATCATGTCGCTGGCGACCATAATTGATGCGCTTGAGAGGAAGGGTTGAGGGCATGGGGTTCCTTCCTCATGCTGGTCCGTAACCACAATCTCGAAAGCCTGGTAGACTATGTGCTTGCTGCCCTCTCTTGCTTCCAGGCATGGGGCTAACGGGTCCCTGTAAATGGATTGCTCGTCTTCCCCATGGACCACGATTTCCTGGTCCTCATATTCGAACTTAACCATCTGGTGGAGAGTGGATGGTACTGCCCCCGCCGTATGGATCCAAGGCCTTCCCTAGAGATAATTGTAGGAAGTATCCATATCCATGACCTGGAATGTTAATTCGAAGTCTACAGGGCCGATTGTCAAAACAAAATCAATCTCCCCGATCGTGTCTCTTTGATACCATCAAATGCACGCAGGCACACATTGTTGGGCTTGATTCTTTCAGTCCCGATCTCTATTCTTTGTAAGGTTGATAGAGGGAAAATGTCAACCCCAGACCCACCGTCCATCATAACTCTCTTAATGTAGTAACCTTCACATTTAACAGTTAGGTGGAGAGCTTTGTGGTGGGTGGCCCCCTCCGGGGGTAAATCATTCTTGCTGAACGAAATCCAGTTGACCTCAAAAAATCGTTTTGCCATCCTCTCCATTTGCTTGACCGTGGTGTTGGACGGAACGTATGCTTCGTTGAGGGTTTTGATCAGGATCTTCTGATGCTCGCTTGAATTCACCAACAAGGACAGAAGCGAGACCTGGGCGGGGGATTTCCTGAGCTCCTCGATTATGGCGTATTCAGAGGTTTTCATATTCTTGAAGAATTCTTCTGCCTCTCCAGCACTAATCGGCCTTTTGGGCGGAAAGCGTTTCAAATTGCTTTTGTTTAGCTCTTCCGGATCGAGGTATTTCTTTGAAGAGTTGATATCGCCTGTTTCCCCGGTAATCTCTTTCCCTTTGTATGTCACCACTGTCCGGCGGTAATTCCATGGGACGGTAGTAGTATTCTTTATGGGAGTTTGCAACACGCGGCTAATAACCACAGGCTCATTCAGCTTGGGTGAAATTATTGGCCCTCGTGACGCATACGTCCCCTTCGGGACATATATTTTTGAGCCATTCATTATTGCCCTGTTGAATTGTAACCTTCTGGGAGGGCTCAACACACTTTGTTCTTTCCTGTGTGCCTTGGGGATGTAAAGGACAACATCTTTAGAGGGTCCCTTATTTGTCCCAGTCTCAGTCTGCTCCGTGACCTGGGGGACAGGGTTACTCTTTCTCATCTCCTTGGCTGGATTGGGTGCCATCTTGGGTTTTATTTCGACATCTGTGATGGCGATTATGGCCTTTAGAGTTGGATCAAAATCATGGTCCTCGCAAATCATGCCGATGACGGGCCCATGATTGTGAGCGGGCAGTGGATTGTTTGTTACATTGGGAGTTTCTTCATCCCTTAAAGACACTTTCTTTTGTTCTATAAGGCTTTCCACGGCCCTTTTAAGGGTCCAACAGTCCTCCGTGTCGTGCCCTTCTGCTCCAGAATGGTAACCACAACTGGTACCCCGTCTATATGATGGTGATTTGGTATTCTGTCCGTTTGGAGGTACGGGTTACAGGAGCCCCATCTGGACTAATTTTGGGAAGAGGTTGGAATACGGCCCTCCGATGGGAGTGAAATTGAGTCTCCTTGGTGGCTCTCTGGGGTAGGCATTGTACGGGTAGCTGTTTTGAGGCGGGCGTTGATTATATGGAGCTGGGGGACGATAGTTATTTTTCGGGGGTGGAGCTCTACTCTGATTGTACTATTGTGGCTGCCTTGGATGTGGCTGAGCATTCATTGCCGCATAGGGAAAAAGGGGCGAAGCATAATCTGTATCTTGGTGAGGATAGTAATGCTGGGAAGCTTTAGGAAATGGGCGTGGGTATTGTCGAGGTTTCCTGACATCGAAAACCATCATGGCCCCTTATTCTTTCTTTTACCTGTTGGCCGCAACTCTGGATACGCTTTGGATGGCCTGAGAGGTCGCTCTTATGGCAGATTGGCTTAGGATACGACAAGTTTTTAGCCCATTCTCCACCATTTCTGCAATTTTAATTGCTTTCGCGAATGGTTTGCCCATGGCGGACATCATATTTTGGAAATAATCAGCTTCCTGTGCTTGTAGAAAAACGCTAACCATTTCAACCTCATCCATCGGAGGTTTGACCCTGGAGACTTGCTCACGCCATTTGATGGCGTACTCCCTGAAACTCTCTGAGGGTTTTTTTTTTAGATTGGATAGTGAGTTTCTATCGGGAGCGATGTCCACATTGTATTAGAATTGTTAGACAAAGTCCCGGGCTATGTCATCCCATATGTGCCAACGGGATATATCCTGGTCCATGTACCATTCTGATGCAATTCCCGTCAAACTTTCTCCAAAATATGCCATGAGAAGTTCCTCCTTCCCACCTGCTCCCCTGAGCTGGTTGCAGTATCTTTTCAGATGGGCTATGGGGTCTCCATGTCCGTCATATTTTTCGAACTTGGGGGTTTTGAATCCGAGAGGCTGGTGGACGTGCGGGAACATGCACAAATCTGCATAGAAGACAATTTTCTGCCCGCTCAGCCCCTGTATATTTTGAGGCTTTGTTCAATACTCTTCATTTTACGAGTTATTTCTTCATTATCGAAGCTTTTCTTATCCTGTCCAAAAGTGAACTCGGGTTGAGTTTGTTGGGGATATGCATTGGGAGTAGCATGAGCGGTATCCTGATGGACGGATGGTGTTTGGAGTGTGAATGCTGGCGGCTCGAAACTTGGCCCGGAGATAGTTGGTGGGGCCGTGGCGGAGATTGGTGGTGCGGTGAAAATGTTGGAAGACACACCAGAAAACAAGGCCTGGGGGCGAACCTCAGAAGGCCTTCCGGCAAAGTGAGCCGACATAGTTGGATATCCAAATGGCGTGGCTGGGTAGCTTATGGGGATGTTGGACGTCCCTCCTGCCCTGGGGATTATTTTTGGGAAACCCGGGATGGTATTGGGTGGTTCCTTACCATTGGACCATGCGTCCCACATTTCCAGCATGTGGCAATGCAGAGTCCTGTTCTCTTCAGCTGTTGCAGACTCAGATGTTGGGATGGCTAGATTTAGGTCTTCCACGGAGGAGTTGACGATTTAGTCAGCTATCTCTTGGACCGTTCGCCTGATAATACCCGTTTCTTGAAGCAGCGCCCGATTTGTTGGGATCTCGCCTCTAAAGTTTGGGCATCCTTGTGAGTCTATTCTTTCCATTGTGGCAACTCAATTTCTAACTGATCCATCATGGCATAACACTGTTCCCTCTCTGTTTTAAACCTTTTTTCCTGTTTGGCCATCTCGTTCTTGAGGGCGGCCAATTTTTCCTTCAAGCCCACGACTTCCTGATCATATTTCCTTTTTAGTCTCTGGACAAACTCTATTCTTTCTTCTGCACTTCTTGTTAATCTTGTCCGAACTTCAGCCAGTTCTTCTTCAGCTTTGTCTAACTCATTCCCATAGCTACATACTTTATGCCTTATGCTGTTGATAAGCCTTTCCTCGGCCCTGCTTCTCTCTGGGTTCTCAACAGCTGTTTTCAGTTCCTGTATCTGGGCCCGAAGGACTTCATTTTCTTAGGCTAATCTATTTTTCTCCCCTTCAATCGAGGCAGTATATAGAATGTTTTCGAACTTGATTTCTCTGACCTGGGCCTCCAATTTGCTTATGGTGGCTCGGTAGTTGTGCTCTTTTCTAACCAAGCCCAATGCTCTTGAGTTTGCTCGGCGAATTGTTGTACATGGGGTCTCTTTGCGGGTCGTTCTTGCTCTTGACGCTCTCTGCCTCTTACACCGTACCAAGAGGTGTAGGCGGGTTCCACTTCCCCTTTGGATAAGTCTCTCACTCAATTTTGAGGTTCTAAAAACCTGCACTCATTCCAAATTTGACGGACTCTGCCTTCAGGAAATGCAGCTCTTGGGCATAACTCGATGGCTTGCTGTCTTAAATCCTCATCATGGGGAACACCCTGTTGCCTCCCCAACTGGCGTAAGACCCGGTGCGAGGCATATGGCTGAATGCTTCGCAGGCCTATTAACAGGAGATAGAAAACCTCAGCAGACATATTGATAACCGTGTTAAGAGGGAGCCACCCGAACATCCACTCGACTTGGTTGGCAGTCAGTGAGCTCAAGTATGAGTGCCAGGCTTCCGTGCCTTCAGGGAATTGGTGGCCTTTTACCCGAGTACCATGTTCCTCGATGCAGTTCAAACCGGTTAAACCGTAGTTCATGTAGCCCGGGCGGTGATAGAGGTGTTCGATCAGCCAGATTTGTAGGAGCAGGTTGCACCCCTCAAAGAATTTTCCCCCAGATTGACAAACTGTCAGAGCACGGTAAATCTCGGCTAAGACCATCGGTATCAGTGTGCCATTGGACTTTTGCATCATGAAGTCTGCTATTCCCTTAAGTCCGATGTCTATGCATCTTTCACTTCTTGGGTAGATCTAGGTGCCCAAGAATACTACCACAAAAGCTAGCCCCCGACGGGCTTCCCATTTAGCCTGATCTTTGTGAGTTAGACCAGTGTTGTTAGCCTCATAACCCTGGGGATATCCATAACGTTTGTAAAGAAAGTAGAAAGTGCAGAAGCCTTCGGACAAGTGTGGGTCTTGGACGTCCCGGCTAATGTTCAACAGATCCAAAAACTTGTGGGGAGTCACCGCCCTGGGTGCCACTGGGTACCGACTCTGAGATCTTCATTGAGACCAGCATACCCCGCTATTTCCTCTAACGTGGGTATCAATTCAAAGTCTGAAAAGTGGAATACATTGTGGGCGGGATCCCAGAATGGCACTAGAGCCTTGACGATGTCCAACCTCGGCTTGATCTTTAAAAGGCCAGTAAGTCCCCCTAAATCTTTTATAACAGACTTTCTATTGGTTTCCCCCAAGTTGCTCCACCACATATGGAGTCCTAGAGGGATTTCCTCGACTACTTTGAAGGGGATTTTTCCAACTGTATTCATCCTGCACATTCGTTCTTTTTTATTAAGACCACAGAATTTTTTTTGAAAAGTGTCATTTTGGCAAAGAGTTTTGTAATAAAGAAAATGGACCACCTTTGCAAATACGGCATTTTAAGGTTGTGTTCACGAATTGGGTCGAAATTTAAAGACAAAAGATAGGCGGCCATTTTTGCAAAACGGCCTTCCGGCGCCCCACTTGGGCGATCAGGCCATAATGGCGTCACCTAATTTTATTTAGGGCTATATCCGTTTGATTTTGAAGAATGGAGTTGGACCCGATGAGGGTTGCCTACGTATCCCACACCCGTGAGAATCAAACAAAGCGTAGTTCGGGAAAATCCTGATTGATTAAAAATATACACCCACCCATTTTGTTTTATATATATATATATTTAGAAATTTTGGCAGAGTTTCGGGATAAGTACGAGGATATTAAACAGGGTGAATTATATATTCTGCCTCACTCGTGAGAATCAAACAAAGCGTAGTTGAAAACCCTGATTGATTAAAAATATACACCCACTCATTTTGTTTTATATATATATATATATACATATATACATGTATATATATATATATACACATATATACATGTATATATATATATATGTATATATATATCCCACACCCGTACCCACTCATTTGGTACATCCTGAGTCTGCCAGATTATTGTCTTTTCCTTTTATATATATATGTATATGTATATGTATATGTATATATGTATATATGTATATATGTATATGTATATATGTATATATGTATATATGTATATGTATATGTATATGTATATATATATATATGTATATGTATATATATGTATATGTATATGT